>CM052138.1:15929077-15999371 GCA_028454255.1 Halictus ligatus | reverse complement strand
CTTGATCTACGAACGGTGTTACCGTATCGATATATATCGGACAGCTTAGTATTTAGGTTAGTCCTTAGCGCCCCTGAGCGGCATTGTAGACAATTCGCGAAATAGGTCAATCGATAAAATGCTTTCTACCTTGTACAGTTGCGAAGGTACGTTCGATTCTTTCCTCTTGCTTGACACGTTTCGCCAACGTTACCCTCTGCTCTGATAAAACGTTTTAAGGAGTACTAGCGATAACAGTTATTTCGGTAGTTGTTCGACAAATTTATCGCCGTTTTAACGATCGTTTCCTTCCGCATTCCTCGCGAAATATACTCCGTTTTCGTCCAACCGTGGACGCGTTGTATCATTCGTGTAATATCATGTTCTCCTTCTTTCCTATTTCACGTTACAACTGTGTTTTCGAATATACAAAATATATCGGTTAACAATTTCCACGGTTATAGTACACTTTTCATACACGATGGAAATTTTGAAAAATTCGATCCAATCACATGAATGTTATTGAGAAGTTAGAAGGATTAGTTTATTAGACGAGGTGTACAAAATTCTTGAAAAAAGTTTGAATTGGTCGGAATCGAAAAAGAAATAGTAAAAGTTGGTTCTTTTAGCTGTATTATCTGAGCCTGTATTGAAAGTTTAAACAATGGGTTTGATTCGTTTGAATAAATTATATCCGTGCTGAAAATTTCATCGATATTGATTAATTCGTTTACGAGTTATAAACGATTAAAAGTGCGATTTTAAGACGAAAAATGTGAAAAATGGCAATTTTTCCACTTTTAAGCGTTTATAACTCCTAAACGAATTAACCAATATTAGTGAAATTTTCTCGAATTAAATACATTTTCTAAATTTTCGTTTGAAAAAACCAACTTTTACTATTTCTTTTGCGATTCCGACCAATTCAAATTTGTTACACCTTTTCTAATAAACTAATTCTTCTAACTTCTCAACAACATTCAAGTCATTCGTTCGAATTTTTAAAAAGTTTTCTCAGTTTTGCTAGTTACTGTATATATATATATTTTTGTTAAATTTTCCATTGACACATTTATGAAAAAAAATACACGTGTATATTAAGTTAATTTATATTTCATACAAGTCGTCTGTTGTGTCGATTTTCGCGTTATCCATTGTCGATTAATACCCGGCAATTACTTTTTCAGATATAATACACTTGCTCGGTTTATTTCATAAATTAGTTTACTAATTACTCTGATAACGAGAATTCTGATTTTTTTTTAAGCAAATGAAATGTCTATCGCGACAACACGATACTATTTCAATAAACAGCTCGCGTGGATAACATCGGAATACCGCATTCAAGGATACACACCGCACAGTTTTTCTTTTCTTTTCGAACGCTCAGTGGTATTACTTTTGCTTATCATTCGTAATCTAGTCGCCAGGATTTATTTTCCACAAAGTGTAAGTACGCGAGTGCATGATAAGTAGCGTGTGCCAACAGTGAAAGGTGTATGTGTTAAAACCAATCTACTTTATCTACCTTTCAATAAAGACACGATAAATGCGAACAATTTATTTAAAATCTTATCATTGGTGCTTTAATATTATGTAGACGGCTCGGTGTCGTATCAATTTACTTCCTAGAAAATCATTGTTCAGCTTTTTTTCTAGAATCTCAATCTACCAGACATTGTTACAAATTTTATATTTCGTTGAGTAGCAGTATTATAAAAATGAATTTCACGGTATCGTTATATTGTCTTATTATATACGACACTGTAATAATAACCACAGCGTCGTGTATAACGTCAGAGGATATTTTTCTACGTTTATCACTTTCACGCGTTAAGCGTTGGCATGTACTGCTCGCCACGTGGCCGATGTATGATTCGTTCTAACCTCACTTCGACTTTCGTGTGCACTATCTGCAAGCGTGCTTCGACTGTTAAGATAACAAAATTTCTAGTACTATTTTAAAATCGTCTGGTTCGCGCATTAACCCCTTACAATTGAAATCGAACTGCTCGAATATACTTAGCATCGTTTCCGCACATTATGTCGAGATTTATTGGTGGAAGTAGGGGAGTGGAAAAAGACAGAGTCAGAGAGGGAGGGAATTGCCACCGGAAATGACGTATTGCATTCTGGATTGAATTTTCCAGGCCACGTTCCTTCACTATGTTGATACACACGCGCGCGAGCCCATGTCTTAGATCAGTCATCGTAAATGTATACATTTGCCTACTAATATACACGTCATCGAGTACGTGATAGCGCACCAGAATGACAATATCTCGCTCTCTCTCGCCCGTAGGGATATAATTCTCCATTAACGAGATCGCCTAATGCATTACGAAGAATACCTCAGAAAGGGAAATGATTATCAACTAAATAACGCAAGAGTCGTTCAAGACGCAGGTTAAACGGATCTCGAGTAAAATGCGAATGGAACATTTTGTCCAGATTTCGTTATACCCACGCAAGACTAGCCGTGACAAACGACTTTGCGTATTAACCCTTTGCACACTCGCCGCTATTTTCATTCTAAAACTAAATATTTCTTCCGTCTTACAATATTTTCATTTTATTCGTACGAAACCGATCCGATTTCTGCATATAATATTTTACTCGCGATTAGTAGCAGCAACGTCTATATCCGATGATTAAAACTACTGTTTTCAAGATCTTGGTTGCTGTGTAATAGTTTGAATATAAAATGGAATTCCAACAAATAAAATGTCTTTATTCGATTCGTCCGAACCATGAAATGAAATGTTTTGACGTATACAAATATTGCCAAATAAATAATATTCAATGAAAAAATTAAACCGGTTGTTTAGTATTTAAAATGATGTTTGCTTCGAGGCTGGGGACATTTATTTTGAATTATTAAACAAACAGCAATGCGAATGGCGAAAACAGATGAACCGTAACATCAGAAAATTACTTCATCGCATGATCAATGCTTTCTAAATGATTGATTACTTTCTTATTGTTATTTAACGTTTGCAACATTGTAAAAATCTGAAAATGGAGTCGCAGTATTATTTTTCTGCTCTCTGGTGACGTCAATGAGATTGCAATATTCGCCACACTTTGCCTTCGCAGTTCATGAAACAGAACAATGCAAATTTTTCTAAGATACATAGATCGAATGATTCTTTAGCAAAGAATTTCCAAGAGATTCGTTCTTTTATTACATTTTCGTAAGAATTTTTCACCGTAGGACGAAGAAGGGGGTTACGCCATTGCGTTTTCATTCACGTGAATTGCACAGCCGTCAAATGGTGGTGTACCAAGTTCTACTTGACCCTCGAACATGACTCATAAAATTCGTTAGCAGTTCCTACGTTTAAAGAAACAAGTAATTAACGAAAAATATTGCAATCTAAATCGTTCCCGCAGATATGCTGTGAATCATTTATCGAATGTTTCAGGTACAAAAATTTGCGATATTAATTCATCGGTTAACCCTTTGCACTCGGCGCTATTTTCAATCCAAAACCGAATTTTTCATCAGTCTTACAATATTTTCATTTCATTCATACGAAACTGATCCGACTTCTACATGCGATATTGAAACGTTCAGTAATCTATCGAATAGAAATTTTGTAATGCAACAAATATTTTGTGATATTTTTTGTAATCTCTTTGAAATAATGCCACAAGAATTTCTAGCGGTGCTTCAGAGTCACCGCTTGAACGCTAAGGGTTAACAGTAATTTGGTAAATTTCTAGGAACGTTAAAACGTAAATATCCCTGTATATAGCATTTATTTGATTTCGAGAGCTTAGTCGATCTCTACTGTATGCACTACGAAGTACAAACTAACGCGGGTGTGACAGAAATTGTGTAATGCAACAAATATTTTCTAATTCCTTCGAAATAATGCCACAAGAATTTCTAACGGTGCTCCAGAGTGGCCGCTCGAGCGCCAAGGGTGAACTCGTGACGGACGTGAACGAACGTGTTCCAACATTCGAAAAAGTTAGTTCTGTAACCTAGAAAATTTACATGTTTTCGTGGGTACTTAATACGATCCTGGCGATGGAGTTCGGCCTCGCCCCCCTTTCGTGGCAATCAATGCACTTACGGGACTACAGATAGCAGCACTGCTCCGGTCCCTGCCCACATGTGCAAAGATGGCCGTTCGCGAGGCCGTCCTCTCGGTTTCTTTGCTCACGTTCGAGCCCTGCTGTCATCCGATGGTTGCACCGTTCTAAAGATCCGTTCGTTCGAATAGTCGAAAGTTTCGCCGGACGAGAAACCAACAGGCGGCCATCTCGGTGACGCGATTTCCAACGGTGAGGCGACCATAATTCTCCATATTCGTTTCGATCTCCTCCGTCTTCCTGTGTGTTCCGTTCCGCGTATTTTTCGACGTAAGTTTGTGGCATGTGGCGGGCGAGAAAAAAAAAAGAAAGAAGAAACCTACGAAAGAAACAGTTCGCCCTCCCCCCTCTCCCCGTGAATCTTGTTCGCGCCGTGAACCGATCGAATCTCGCGATTTCTCGGGGTATTTTCACGGGACAAGGTATTTTCGAACCGATTGCGCCTCTCTGGCATCTCTCGGACGGCGACGACGTGTCAAACGATGTCGTGCGCGATTCCACGCATAATCGCTCGCACGAGTAACTCGTTTAACGTTCCGAACGGCGATCGCACCACGCCAACAAAGTGTATACAGTGTATCTCACGCGTATGCGAATTCTGACGGCGCAGTAGACGTTTCATTTTTCTTTATTTTCGGGGAACGAACGGACACTGGGAGTGGTTACACGCTCTGTGCTAATGAACGATGGGATGGATATCGCTTTATTGACATTGCGCGGTTCGTTAACAATCGTTTGATGCTGTTCCAACGAGAATGATCGCCGCTCTCGGTCGCGGATAAAATGCATACGAGACGCACGACACGTAAGATGGTGCTGGTTCCTCCGTTTATTGGCGGAGTTCTCGTTCCATGCCGAGCCTGTAAAAACTTAGTTGAATAATCGAGCACAGAGACAGATGTTCGTGACAAGTATAATTAATTCGGGTGGGTTTCAGGCGGAAGCGATTGATATTTTCGTTTATTCGGTGAACCGCTGGTTACCGTGTTTATTTATTTATTTATTTGATTTCTCCCGAGACCAACGTATTCGCGTTTTATAACTTTCGATACCGTCGCGTATGCAACGTACGCGCGTGTAAGTCGCCCGTTGGCGTAAGTACTTGTTGAACAATCAGCTCTCTCGCGATAACTCGAAAGCGACCTTCAGAATGCAGAAAAGTTGTTTTATATGCGCTTAATGCGAGCCGTATTAGCCTGTACACTAAATTAAACCTCCGTGGCACGGGGTTGCTGAAACGATTAGTGTGTCCGTGTAAATATATAAATGCGCCAATTATGCGGACAGTGTTATATTACGAACGAAACGGGCGCAAAATAAATCGATATGTTTTATTTTATTGCGTCCATCTGTCCGGCGTTATCCCGGCAACTATTTAAACCCAGCACGAGATGTTATCTCTAAATTCGTACGATCGAATTATACCAATCGAATTATTATTATACTGGTGTACGCGACATTGGCCCGTAACCGTAGAGTCTGTGAACTCACGTATACGTGACACTGGCCGATGATCGGTGGTTCAACGGAATTACATACAGTCGGTCCAATAAGTATCCGTGCGCTCTTAAAAATCGCATAACTTTGTCGATGTTGGACTATACTTCTGGAATTTTTGTTGAGAAGTTAGATTAGAAAATGTTTGATTAACACTAGTTTTACGGGGCACTAAAAATGACTATTTTAGATTAATTTATGAAGATAATAAGAATATATCTATTAAAATTTGTAGACATTTCTTAAATGATATTTACCCAATAAAAAATCAATATGTTAAATAATTCCTCATGGATGCATCTTTATGATCTCGTTATTCGTAAACTAAAAATATAAAAATCGGTCATTTCGACGGGTAAATCTAGTGTTAAAATCCCAATTGGTCGACATTACAAAGAAAGTATAAAAAGTTGTATTTTGCAACTTTTTTATGCGGGCTTGCATTAAAAATTGAAAGAGTACTTAAAAGTATTTAACCCTGAAAACTTAAGGGCGAAAGTCGCCGAATTTTGTCGCCCTCAGGGAATTTCGCCCTTACGCGATCATTTTGGAACATCTGCAACGTACTTTCTACATTCTCAATATAAATCCACAGAGAAAGTTTGCAAAACACAACTTTTAATATTTTATCTGCACTCTCGAACAATCGCAATTTTTGCAGAAAATTCTTTTCACTTTATGCGGTGATTCGATTGTTCCAACTTCTCAACAAAAATTCGACTAGTATCGTCGAATATCGAGAAAGTTATGCGACTTTTACTGACTGTGTATGTAGATGTGACGACAGATTTCAAAATTGTAATTTTGTTCTCATGTTTTCAGGATCAGACTTTCATGTGTCTGGACAAAATTACGGCACCCAACCAGGGGGCCAGGTGGGCGGGGGAGGGGGTAGCGTAGGAGTACCTGGGGGTAGAGGACCTCCACCACTCGGGGGTTTACAGTCCATAGGACAATCGGCGGCAGGTATACCGCCAGGAGGTCCTGCTGGAGGGCAAGTACCATCTCAGACCCCAGCGCCCGGGGTACAGTCACAACAGCCGCAAGGTCCGGCACCGACTACCACACCCCCAGTGCATACCCCATCGCCGCAGGAAATGGGAAAACAGGCCCACCTACAACCTCAGTCGCAACCTCTATCACAAGTATATGGGCCGACGCAAACGAGGCCGACCTCGCAAGTGAGTAGAAATTGTTTAACACGTTGCCCGGAACGGCACAATCAAACAAAACTGGGCCCCCGAAATGGCGGTATATTGTTCATGTACAGTAACGAGCAAAACTTGAGTCTATTCGAAGCAACGTAACTTTTTAGAAATTGGATCAAATCACTTGAATCTTATTGAGAAGTTAGAAGGATTAGTATATTAGACGAGATGTACAAAATTTTTGAAAAAAGTTTAGGTTTGTCAAACATTTGAGAAAATGGCTGTTGATTTAAGAAAAAAGATTGACTCGTACAGGAATTATTCAGCTCGGAATATGAAATGACGGTATATTTTTATTCCTTTTCCAGCTGATTAACACTAGGTTTACGGAGAATCTGTATATCCAAGTTTTCAGCCATTTTTTCAATAATATATACCTAAGGAAGGATAAGTTTGTTGAGTAATTCCACGTAGATGGATCTTCAGAATCTCAATAATTGACGGGTCCTGTAAACCTAGCGTTAAAACTATCCACCCGTACTCTCCCATCTGCATGACTGATCAGCTCAAGAAAATGGCTGCGAATTTAAGAGAAAAGCTTGACTCGTACAGGAATTATTCAGCTCGGAATATGAAATGACAGTATATTTTATTTCTTTTTCTATCTGATCAACACTAGGTTTGCGGAGCATTGAAAGTGAGTGTTTCGCATTACTCTATAAAAAGAAGGAGAATCTGTATATCCAAGTTTTCAGCCATTTTCTCAGTAATATATACCTAAGGAAATAGATGGATCTTCACAATCACAGTGATCGTAAATGAAAAATATTAGAACCCGTCATTGCGACGGATCAGCTGAACAAAATTTCTGTGAATTTGAGAAACAAGATTGACTCGTACAGGAATTATTCAACTAGGAATATGAAATCCAATCCATAGTTGGAGCCACGGTTATTAATATGTTTATCAATTTCAGGGTTATTACCCGCAAGGTGCAAGACCACAACAACCAAGAGGTATTAGCCACAGGGGTGGCCAAGGAGGTTCTGGTGCACAGGTGGTAGGGATGTCGGGTGTTGGCGGAGGTGGAGGGCAACCAACAACGCTGTATCATCCGGGTGGTTTGCCAGTTCAAACCGGGGCAATGTTTCAAGTGCCCCCAAATATTCATCCTGGCCCGCATCAGCAATCTGTATACCCCATGAACAGTCAAATACCCCTTCAAGGATTAGTTAAGTAACGACAACGTATAGATATATATCTCTTGCTGCGCTTCATTTCTATTATTCGTTTTACAAGGAAAGGACAATATAGCCTTGGTATCTCTGATCAAACTAGGATTCGTCTATAGGCAATTGTAAAATTGATTTGTCGATATGATCCATAAGCGTAACAAGTTTTATTTGTAATTTTAGTTTGGTGGTCCACCTCAGAGGCATCAAACGCATCAAAATCAATCATATTTTGCACCATTTCAAAATTCAGCCATTCTAACGCAACATATGTTTGGATATGGCACACCCACAGCAACTCCAGTTCATCAATCTTGTAAGTACTACCGCCGCAGCACCGTGTAGCATAGTTGTAGAATGACGAGTAACGATATCAGCTACTACGGCTATTACTGTTCATTGTTTTTATAGATTTTTGGCCTGGTCAACCTGCAAATCCACAATTAAGTTTAAGTAGAGCAGGCGCAAGTGCTGTTACTGGTGGGGCACAACATGTTACAGGCCCGCTGGCCGGAACCCAAGGAGCCCCAGTTGTACAACAAGGTACGCTACAGCAGTCTACGCAACAGGCCCAGCCTTTACCTGCAATGGGTATATCCCTTTCTCAGACTGGTAAGTTCTAAGGATTTTAAAAGTAAAATATGTACTGGGTGTATTGTTTCGTAAATCGTGGCGTAACCTAGCCAGAAGGTGATTCTACATGTAAAACTAAGTCTATCGTATGAAGTATTGAATTCGGAGTCTATGTCTTTTCATACTTTTTGAATTAAAAGTTCACGCTTCATTTAAATTCTATAAGGAATGTTAAGCATTTCATTTAAAAGAAATAAGGATCTCTTAACATCTCAAAAGGAAAAAAAAACAAAGTAGTGACAAAACAATTAGAGCGCTGTCAAAACCATATAATTTTTATTTCGAACAGTACTTTTTATTATGAATAATTTACGATTTATTTGAACTCACATTACGAGCACTACCTAACTCTGCCAACTCTTAATAACTTTGTTATTTATACAGATACAACGAAATGTTTGCAGTGAAAGTTATCGTATTTGGAGAGGGACGAATCTGTACGGGGAAAGGTCGTCTGAAGGTCATATTTTCCGAGATCTTGTTTCAACACTATTGTTTCTTTCTTTTTTTCATGGAATGACCTACCTTTTGTATCGTGAACGAATAGATTATCAAATTCTGTGTACGAATGTATTGACTTTCGTATATCCTAAATCTAATAGTTAACCAAATATTATCGAAACAATTTTCCATGTGTACTTATCATGTTCAAGTTCAGCTTACAAGTAGTCGGTACGAATTGAAAAGGATTTCGATAGCGTCACGTTAACTATTAGATTCAGGACATATGAAGGTCAATACATTTGTACGCAGAGTTTGATACTCTATCGATTCACGATACAAAAGGTAAGGTCATACCATGTAAAAAGTCATTACTGTTAGTAAGACCTTGGAAAATACGATCTTGAGGTGATCTTCATCCAGAAATACGATAACTTTCTCTGCAAACATTTTTTTGTATCTGTATAAATAACAAAGTTATTAAGAGTGACACAATCAGGTGGAACACACTGTATATACATGTTAGACATACATATAATAATAATAATAATAATAATGTAATACTGAATACTTCATAATATAATGTATTATTATAATAATGCAATACTTCAAGTAAGAGGTGACATATTTCCCACAAAAAGCTGATTACTTGTAAAAAGAATCCATATACAATTGCGAGTAAAAGTTACATTTTTTGGTGTATATTCGAAAAGCGATATTTAAAAGAATTTTCACTAATATTGGGTAAAAGGGTATCACAAATAAAGAGAAATAATAACACAGGAGATAAGCGCCGTTTATCATTCGACGTATGCTTGTTTACAAAATTAGTAGACTAGCCTGTGCTAAAGTTTCTGGCTACGTCATTTAACAAAAGAAATCTTATATACATAATAGAGTTAACATTTGTTTTATTGTGCACCATTGTTAGTATCTTGTAGCCATGCCTTTGTGTATGGAGTCGATTAATAAGTCTAAAGGAACTTTATTTTATTCTTTTGTTGAAGCTTCATGTAATTCTGTCTTGTTTCGATGTGTAAATTTATTTACCGGTTGGTTCAACTTCATTACACAGAGTATTAAGCAGGCCACGTGGAAACTTATATATTTTTGGAAAATAAGCATTGTTCAACCACCTTTGTATTGTATTGTACTAGATTCTTGTCTGAAATATCTCGGTAAAATTATACCGTCCATCTTGCCTTTAATTTAATACTGTCTCCCATAATTTCCAAACAAATTAAATTTCGACTCGTCTGAAAACTCGTCCAGTGTAAACTCATTTTGTTTTGCAATTAAAGGTTTTCTTTACACATCAAAGTTCCTTATTTTTGGTTTTTCGTCGATTGAACTTTCACGAAGAGAGAACTTAAATTTTCTTTCCTTTATGATCACTTATACCTTTGTTATTTATGTAATTTTCAATGAATATAGAAAAATTAGCGTCACTGTTTTATTCTCTATTTCGTCCTTAATACACTGCCTTTTGAATTATGCAAATATTGCTTTTCGTTTGGTCTTTATGAGCCTCTTTCCAAACCCTAAAATAAAAAGAAAATCGTGAAATTCACGCCCAGGGTTCCTTTGAAACTTTTGGAACAATGTTGACCGTGAAATTCAAGATCGAGGACAATTTTGCAGCTAACTTTTTCGTTCAGCAGATCTCCACGCTATAACGGACACACCCTGTGTACATCCATTACCGTTACTTTCTAGAATATTTGTGTAACTAAAGTAGATACAAATCTTTGGGAACCGTCCGAAAATGTCAATCAATCGTGCTTTCGTCTTATGAAAGTAAAGTAAAGATTGTACATGATAGTAAACGGCCCCGAGCGTTTTAGTATTATGGATTACAGTAACCCTCCTTAGTTAGAGCCGAGTTTAGGTTAAGGTTTAGGCATCAGGTCAGAAACCCTTGTTCTAAGTAAACAAAGAGAGGACATAAATCTCGGAAGGACAATTCCATGAAAATTTAAAGGTGTACGGAATGATTTGTGAGCCGGAAGTTCCGGGTGCACGGAAGATTTAAGATCTTAAAATCTTTTCTTAGGGATCTTCTTACCTGTCCATGGTATGTTGTCTGAATGCTCAGGTATGAAGGTTCAGGTAAATCCCTAAACTCCGGGGGTTTTGCACAAAATTTCTTCTTGCTCGGCTTACTCTCAGTTCAGTTTTCTCTGAGCAACAGAGACTAAAGGTTCTAGTAGCTCGACTGCTATCCGTCATTTATTCAGTTTAAGGTGTCAAGCAATGTACGTTACGAATAATGTATATAAAATGTACGGTGGTAAGTGGTTCGTTAAATATTAAGAGTTTTATCGAAATAAACAATTTCTGTATTACCCGTATGCATGTTATACGTGGAGTGAATAATTGTTCGTACTTTCTAGACGTGTACTCAGGACATAATGGTGGTGCGACAAATACGGCGAACAGTACGATAAAATCTAGGAAACCCAGAGGACAGAATGCGATTACCGATATAGTAGATCCTTCTACTGGTAAAAACATCAGTCATGAGATCTACAAAGACAATGAAACTATTCCGAGTGGTGAATCTAGCAATCGTGAAACTCCTCAACCACAGGTGAGTTGTATCGCAATATTAATTTTTTAACAATTGACTACAAGAGTTTCGTATTTATAATATTAAATTTGTTTCATAAAATAGCCCCCCCCTCCCCATAAATTTCGCTTTGAATTTGACACGTAAATAAGGTGAGAAACGTGCGATCAATAATGTACTCTTCTAGTCAGTTGTTTATGTTATTAGCATCTGTGCCAAACAGCCATAGTTATTCTGTGATATTGCCATTTTCAATCGTTTGTTTTAGGATTTTCATGATTCAATAATACCTGTAATTAATCAGCAAAAATATAAATTCTGATTGCCATTTTCATATACTGCTTTCATGCGCATAGACTGTTCTTTGTTATTTTACTTAACACTAGATTTACAGGACCCGTCAAAATTACGGATTCTAATATTTTTAACAAACTTTGATAGATACATTCGTGTTGTTTTTATAAAGTAATGTAAAGTTATTTTTAGTGCTCCGTAAACCTAGTGTTGAACACATTTTTAACGCTAGAACGACCGGAGCAGTCAAAATGACTGGTTCCTTATTTTTTTCTTTTACAATTACTGAAATTGTAAAAATGTTTTCATCGGGAATTTTTTAATGGACCTCTTCATTGAAGCACGTGTTACAATAAAAGTGGCATGCAGTCTGAATGGGCACAGTCTTGTCACTGTTACAAAGCGATATAGTAGTTTCAGTGTTAAATTTTCATTACAGTAAAGTGCCTTTTGTATTCGCTCTTATAATTCCTAGCAATTGCAATTTTTTTTTCAAAATCTTTTCTTCACGTCGTTCGGTAAACCAATTCTTCTAATTGCTAGAGAAAAGCCATTTGCTCTAATTAAAAAAAAACAAAAAAAAATCCTTTTGCGAAGAACCGGTCGTTCTAGTGTTAAAGAGGATTACATTCAAACATTGTCCATCGAATTGCTATTGATTTTTTTAACGAGAAAGATTAATTTATCACGTAGTACCACGATCACGAAACCGTCGTCATAAAAGTATTAGAATCTATGGCTGTAGGGTGACAGACGCGTATAATCTATTCAACGTTTCTTTTATTTCTCCTAGTACATATTTCGTTTGATTTCTCGTCCTATGATTTGAGTTTGGAGCCAGTTTTTAGTTGTCAAGCATAATCTTTATTCGATTGCTCTGTATCATTGTCTATCACGCAGAATTGGTGATTGTTACAGAACAATGACGCAGAGGTGCAAGCCGAGTTTGCGGCGCGGGTCGCGAAAACACTGACAAAAGTCGCGACCGATGAGTCTAGTTCGGACTCGACGGTACCGACTAGTAGTGTATCGAACACGGCGATGCCGCAGAACATAGCGCAAAGTTTACCAAGCTCTCAAACGAGTTCTAGTAACGATGCGAACAGTCAGTGTAGTACCAGTTCACCGACGCAAAATATACCCACCGTAACCGCCGCGTTGTGTAGTCACTCGTCGTTAGGCACCGCTAGTAACGTGGCTCAAGTAGACTCTAGTGCGGTGAAAAGAGAGTCGAAACCACTCCAAATTCCGGTCAAGGAATTCCAACCTCGTGGCGAAATGAAAAGTGTGGTCATTGAGGAACCACCGCCGCCGCCGCCGCCGGCTGCTCCGCGTAATTTAAACAAGGATGATATTTCTCCGCAGCTTACCGCGATCACCGTTACCGAAGAGGAGGTGAAGAGCACCACCAGTGCTCCTCCACCTACCGTCACAACACCGGTGTCGATTCCCCAAACGAATGCACCGAGTACGAACGTTCCGGAGGTCCCGAAACCGTCCGCCACTGCCCCATGTGCTAACCCCCTTCCTGCCAGAGAGCCGTTCCCTAATTTATCCGCTAAGAACTCGTCGAGCTCGCCGCCCAGAAGGAAATCTCAGGTACACAGTCACAATCAACCCGCCGTCGCGACGGAGCTGCATTCGAGTGCCAAAGAACAAAAGGAAAAGAAAACCAGAGAGAAGAGCGTCAGTTCCAGGGGCGCCACTCCCACACCTGCTCACAACCAAACTGACCATCATCCGAAAGCCAACGGAGACGCGACTGTTGACAAGCTGGAGCCTGAACCTCCTCGAAGCGAAGCTCAACAACAAAAATCGTCTGACGGTGAGCACATCAAACATTTTCATACAATTTCAGTCAATTTATTTCATCGGGTACGTACAGAAGTATCCGTACGCTCTTAAGAATCGCATAACTTTGTCAATGTTGGACTATACTGCTTTGAATTGTTTTTTGAGAACTGAGAACAATCGAATCGCTACATAAAGGGAAACAAATTCTTTAACGAACATTGCGATTGCTCGAGAGTGCAGAGATAATACTAAAAGTTGTATTTTGCAACTTTTTCCTGTGGACTTACATTGAGAATGTAGAAAGTACGATTTTTAGATCTGTATGAATTATACATGTTCTGAGAATTTCAGAAAAATCGGGGAACCTTGCGATCAGCTGCAGATGTTCCAAAATGATCGCATAAGGGCGAAATTCCCTGAGAAGGACAAAATTCTGTGACTTTCAAGTTTTCATCTTTAAACCTTTGTAGCTCGGTGCAATGTTGACTTAAACAGACTCAAAGTCATGCGATTTTTAAGATACTTATTGGACTGACTGTATATGCATAAAGTTCAGAAAACTGTTCTTATTAGGATTTCATTAAAATGACGAACAGTACAAAGAAAAGTGAACTTTTTATATCGCATTATGGCAGTAGCCCATATGTTTGTATATTACAATTAATAAGGACTTGTATTACGCTGCATACGTTTCAAAAATACTTTTTCCATGGTATAAATCAGAACTGATTAACTTTGTAAAGACATAGATTTATATAATATTCGTAAGAAGAAAGATCCATCCTTTTTTTTTTTTTTGAAGCTTTGAATACTAGCAACTTTTATATTTTAAAAATTGTAGCACATCTGCTTACATTTCATGGCAAGAACTAATATGCTTCTTTTCTATACCTGAGTGCTCGTCGAATGTCTTAAATATATTATCCAGACTTATCGATTCAATTGATCTTGCGCAGTTCTTCAAAATATAATTTACGTTCTCTCATTATTCGTACACCCCGGGTATCCATGAAATATTTCATTGTTATCACGTTACATGTACTGTGGTAAACTTATGAATTTATAAGTAACCTTGTCTGGGAGTATGCATATGCTCATAACCAACGCAGCGAACATACCTATTGCTCGTTCAAGCAGCAGCAAGTGGTGGAAAGTGATTCGAATTTCTTATGCTTGTACAAACGTTTATCACGGTTAATTACATTTACCAGGTTCGTTACTTCGTTTCTGTTAACACCGTATTCGAGTATCGCGAGAAAGACGAATTTCGTATAGGTTAGGATTTGATTGTCGTGAATCGCGGATAGTTTCTCTCCCCTTTTGCTCCGTGTCGAAGTACAGTTCGAACTTTGCATTCGCGATAACTTTAATGGTCGTCGTTGTCTGTAATTCAGCGTGTAAATAATCATGAGCCTCCAATCGAGTCGTTCAACCTATTTCATATGTATCCGAGGAGTTCGCCTAGTTCTGAAATTGTTACAGGTACAATGGTATAATCAACGCTGTACACAATCGCGAAGATGCCTTTATATAGACACACGTGTGTTACGCACGTGCGAACAGCCGACACCAATATTTCGAACTATACTTTTTCTGTACATATATAGATATATATATATAAATATTTATATATATAATGTTTTGTATTCGTATACATAACGTCGTGTAATTGTATCGTTCGAATACTACTGACAGGGGTCGTCGGATATTTCTGTGGTGTCGCAACACGATTTGCTTTCATTCTAACCTCTCAGTTTCATACTTTCTGTTACAAGTTCTAAACGTCGGTCTCGCGACGCGAATTTTTTTTTTTTTTTAGACCAAACAGCTCGTTCGTGATCGTCCGTCTCGAGATACAATTGATTTACGAAAAGCGCAATAACGGTGGGAATATTCATCTTCGGAATCCAGAAAAGACGTTGAATATTTCTAAAAATAGTGTACAAAGCAATGGTTTTGAACAAAGATCATGATGCCACACTCACGTACTTGCATTATTAGCGCGAACACACCCGCAACTGTTCAACAAAGTCGCGAAAGAGTGTTTCGATTGTGCGAGAGTAATATTTAATATTTAAAATGATGATCGAGTTTCGTTCTACACTTTATCGAACTACAAAATCCGGCAGAGAGAAAAAAGTGCATTGTGAATATTAACACGGATGGAAATAACCGATCTTTAAATATCTTTAGACGAAAGTTATGAACAGTGCTTTACATCGAATCGGAGAATTAAAAGAGAACCGTAGAAACGTTTCGGATCGAATTTTTCGTTGCATACTCGAGTCAAAATGGGTAACAAAAAGAAGGGTAAGTAAGGGATCGCTACGTAAACGTGAAACGAATTCGCGAATCTTGTTGTTGTGTATTATTTTTCCAACGTAGAGATTATTACTGCAAAATGTACATTTGAGATACACACGGTAACTAGAAGCAACATAACTTTTGAAAAATTCGATCGAATCACTTGAATGTTATTGAGAAGTTAGAAGGATTGGTTTATTAGACGAGTTGTGCAAAATTTGTGAAACAAGTTCGAATTGGTCGGAATCGCAAAAGACAGAGTAAAAGTTGGTTTTTTCAGCTTTTTCATCTGAGCCTGTATTGAAAGTTTAATAAATGTGTTTGATTCGCTCGAGTAAATTATGTCAATGCTGAAAATTTCATCGATATTGGTTAATTCGTTTACGAGTTACAAACGATTAACACTAGGTTTACGAGACCCGTCAAAATGACGGACTCTAGTATTTTTAATTTAAAATTATTATGATTCTAAGGATGCATACATGAGAAATTATCTAGCAAATTTATTTCTTTGAGTACATATCATTTCAAAGGTATTGCTAAAAATGTGGGTAGCACGTTCTTGTTATTTTTATAAAGTAATGCAACATAGTCACTTTTAGTGCTCCGTAAACCTAGTGTTAAAGGTGCGATTTTAAGTCGAAAAACGTGAAAAATGGCAAATTTTCCACTTTTAAGCGTTTATAACTCCTAATTAACCAATATCGGTGAAATTTTCAGCATGAGTATAATTTATTCGATCGAATTAAATACATTCTCTAAATTTTCGTTTGAAAAAACCAACTTTTACTATTTCTTTTGCGATTCCAACCAATTCAAAATTTGTTACACCTCGTCTAATAAACTAATCCTTCTAACTTCTCAATAACGTTCAAGTCATTTGACCTAACTTTAAAAAGTTATGTTGCTTCAAGTAGTGTAGACTCAGTTTTACTCGTTACTGTATATCTATTCGTATCTCGACCGGTCTTTAGCGCAACTTATATTTTTTAATATACAGTAACGAGCAAAACTGAGTCTACACTATTTGAAGCAACATAACTTATTGAGAAGTTAGAAGGACAAGTTCTTTAGACGAGGTGTACAAAATTTTCGAAACAAGTTCGAATTGGTCGTAATCGCAAAAGAAATAGTAAAAGTTGATTTTTTTATCTAAGCCTGTATTGAAAGTTCAAAGAATGTATTTGATTTGCTCGAATAACTAAATAAATCCTTCTAACTTCCCAATAACATTCAAGTGATTTGACCTAATTTTTAAAAAGTTATGTTGCTTCAAGTAGTGGTGTAGACTCAGTTTTGCTCGTTACTGTATCTCTCTCCTTGGTCCAGGAATTTCAATCGGGTGCAAATGTCCGGTACTTCGATGGTCGTTCGACGAAGTAGCATAGCAAAGTGATAGTGAACGTGGCATTCTTTTGTCGTGGTCGTTGTTGTCGTTGTTGTCTAGATAGTTTCATAGAAAGTATTAAAAATGTGCCAGAATAGAGACATTTTCTAGTCTATTGGAATGCACGGTTTCGATGTGAACGGGCCTTTCCGCAATGATTGAAACGCTGGCCACAGGAACTCCGAAAGGAGCTTCGTGCCAGACGGTGACATCATCGTATGAAAAGGCGCGAAACCTGCCGAAGATACACGAGCATCGACGATCGCGTAGCTGGAGGGAGGATCCCGGTTCGTTTCCTCGTCGAACAACGAATTTCCTCCAGTAGCCAGCACGTGCTGTGCTAGCCGGGCGTATTTTTACTCCGTTCAGCCCATTTCCCTTTTCCTTTTATAATTCTTTTTTTTTTTTATTATATATTTTAATCAAGAAACTGTATATTCATAACTATACATAAAACCACACGTTTAAATTAATACTTGAATACTTATTAGCTTTTAAACTTATACATATATATATATATACACACTACCACGTAACGAATACGCTTATTATATTGCGTCTTACTGCAGTCCGTTCCTATAAGACTTTTTTTATATCTCACGATATTCCGAAGAATTTGTACATATATTTCTTATTTAATATCGCAACGAGCGCCCTTTACACGCATCGTTTCTTTCATCTCTCTCTCCTTCCCCCCCTGTCTCTTTGTCTACACGTATATACAAATTTTCTTTTTTTAAACATTTACCACGCTAAACTTCCAAAGCTTGAGGAGGAAGCTTTAAGATTTTATTCCGCCACGTATTTTTTTTTTTTTCGTTCGTAAATTATTCTTACTGTGACATAAAGTGATCGAAAAGCGGATGCAACGACAACGACCAAGGACGATCTTAATGCGAAATGTATGTATAAAATTATTTTGTTCATTTTTCCGAACTGCCTCGTTCCCAGCAGGCACGAGACTCTCCGGCGTATCTGCTGTTCGCAACGTGGTTCCGACATTTTGTATTCATAAGGTTTCGTGGATCCGAAGTTCGGCTCGATGTACCGTAATGTTCTAACGTTGAAGTGAATATTTGCCAGCGATTACTTTTTCCGTGGATTTTTCTTGGGAAAAGGCTTTTCAGTTCGCCGCGATAAAGCAGCCGTAAATAATGAACGAATTTCGAAGGTCGATACACGAGTGTGTTCAAACATGGCTGCCGAGAACGAGAGACTGGGTGTACGCATCATTTTGACGGGATTTTCTTACTCGGGGCTCGTAATCTGTGCTCGATCGAACGTTTCGGTGGTCTAATGAAATTTGAAAATTCGGTTGTCGTAAAATCATCATCGTAACCTTGTGCATAAGGGTTAACACTATCCATCATGCACGCTAACCACGTGTACACGGAATAATCCATTTTTAAAGTTATTTCCATCGAACTAGCGAGTTCTTGTTTCGTATAAACTATTTATCAGAATTACACGCCGGTGCTTATTTATTTATTCCAAGTATTATTGTCTAATTCACGATAATCCGATATATTTCTGGTGCTCGTAAATATATTTAGCCATTTTGTGAACAGCCACGAAAAAGGAGTACTCCATATTTGATCTTTGGTTCCTTTGCGCGATAACTGTGAAGCTTTATCTTGCTCGTGTGTTTTTCAGATTTCGTACGTTTCATTTATTATCCGCGGTGAAGAAATATTTTCCTTGATATTTCGAATTAAATACAAATTATTTTCGAGAATTTAAAAGTGGGTTAACGGAATAAAATATAGAAACCGCGGGAATTCGTACAAATACTTTGTTTGCTTTTTTAAATATATTTTTGGGAGTTCGTTTCTATTCAGATTATAAATATATTTCTAATTATATCAGAAACGAATAGAACCAGCGAAAGGAAAAAGCTCGTTGGGTCTCCAGGACATAATGAACACATGGCCATTAGGAAGATTCGGGTGGGCGTGTCGTCACTTCCTTACTTATGTTCTTTATTTTGCGCTTAATGTTTAGAGAGATAATCAATATTTTTCACATCTACGGTTTCGAATGTACGTTTACACCATGAAACAGTAAAAAAAAAGAAAAAACGTTGGATATATTTTAAGAGCACGTGTTGAAAAAACCTAATTGTTTAAATTTCGTTACGAAACTTATTACACGGTAGAAGTAACGAAAATATGTAACAGAGAAATTATTTTTACATGTCAGAACTTCCGCCCATTACCGAATGTCTGATTAATAGAGCTCTACAGTAACGAGTAAAACTGAGTCTGCACTATTTGAAGCAACATAACTTTTTAAAGATTAGATCAAATCACTTGAATGTTATCGAGAAGTTAGAAGGATTAGTTTATTGGATGAGGTGTAAAAATTTTTTGAATTGGTCGGAATCGCAAAAGAAATAGTAAAAGTTGGTTTTTTCAGCTTACTACTTTCTTTCTTACTTTTAGCTTTACTATTTTCTAAAATTATTTACACCTCGTCTAATAAACCAATCCTTCCAACTTCTCAATAACATTTAAGTCATTTGACCTAATTTTTAATGTTGCTCCAAATAGTGTAGGCTCAGTTTTGCTCGTTACTGCAATAGGCCTAACAGTATTTTCCATTATTGTGGACGCCATTGTGAAAAATCGGTGCCCGCAAACTTTGGTCATTAAAATGCGTGGGGTCACGGTCGCGCATGTACGATGGACTACTACCACATGCATGGTTAGGATGTCTATTAGTGTCATTTCACAAGAGCACGCGTCGTGCGTGTGCAAAAAATATCTCAAGACTTTCGGCGTCAGTGGCAACCTTGAGCATTCACCAATCGGGTGAAAGGTTTTCATTGGTTAGAAAAATGATCGTTCTAGGTTGCAGATATTTTTCGTGCGTGGAAGTAATCTACGTGTTACAAGTACCATATGATTAAGATGTTCTTTGAGTTGATAAATCTATTGGATAACAATTGTCTTTTATCAAATAACGACGTTTCTAAAATCTCCATTAATTCTAAAATTAATCACCCATTATTCTTTGGGTGATGGAAAGAGAAAGGTGACTCTTTGTTAAAACTGGAGTGACTTTCTGTACATAGAAAAATATCCGAAGACCGCAGTAACTTTTTTTAATATTTAATATCGCACATGTGTATTATTGAATCAACGAATTATTTTATACATATTGTGGACGAAATGGTTTATATACAATATGTTTGAGAAAGCGCAATAACTGCTTTCATATTTGAAGTAATATCAATGCTCTATTTTACACATAAAACACACGGCTGTTACAGTTCCAATTTATTGTATATTACCAATTTTGGTAACGACGGTAAAGCAGAGAAAATATTGCGTACAAGTTTAACGATCATTCAATGTACTTTTCAGATTGTTACCTCGACCTGCTTTTATAAAATCTTACTCAAGCTACTTTCATGCATCAAATTAACTGCTGTCTCATAGCATAGCATAGCATAGCATACTCTGTGTTTTAGGAATTGCTCTGAGAGAACACTGTCTCAAATGCCTTTCGAATAGTAACATTTACGAAGCATAATTTTCTTCACGCGGTAGATGTAATTAAAATTTTGAAATCTTCCTTTCTTTACTAAAATATACTAGAAATAGTTGTGATACTTTATTCAATTATTAAGCCGGTATTTATGATTTCAGATGTACGCGCATTTCGAACAGGGAAACAGTTACCCTACGTTTTTTCGTTTACGCAATTGTCGAATGAGAAAGTAATGTTGAAGAACATTGCAATAGATCATTATTTCGGTGAACATTGTGTGAAGTATCAACATTTTGTTCAACACTTTGTTGTCGCAAATTTTCGAATTTTATAGACGCATTTTTTTCTCTCTCGAACGTATAGCTTTATTTTCATCGTGCCGACTGAAATTATCCGCTCGGGCATCTATAATGACACGTTGCTAGTATTCCTGATTTCTCAACATTTTTCATTTCTCGGGAAATAAGACTATATTCCTCGAAAATTCTCGAGAATTTTTAATAAAATAGAAAAATATTAGAAAACTTATAATATTTGGAATATCGTTAGTAATATTTATCGAAAGGGCAAGGAACTTCAATTCAGTGTTTATTCCTGTTCAATATGTACATAACTTTAAAAACAAGGAGAAAATAGACGCTAAGTATAACCGATAAATTTATTTATTTTAAACCAAACTTTTACAAAGTGAAACATAACGCTCTTGCTGTGAAATGACTGCTTGAGAAGCATAATGCGTCTAGTGTAGAATCAGACAATCTACTTCTTTTTTTTTGCAAGAAAATCTGTAGCCGCATAAAAATTTCTTCCATTTTGTGTGGATGTTGGCTAAAAAAACAAATACTGGAATCTCTCGAGAAATGCGAAACAATCGATTATAAAATTTCTCCCGAGGGAACGCCGCACGTTGCCCACGATTATTCGAAAACTCGCAGATCCTCCTGTTCGATATATTTCGTTAGGAGCTCGTGTCGGCTCGGGTTGTCAGGAAAGCCCCGACCGCGCATGCGCCCGCGGCACAACCGGCGAACAGAACTAATTTAAGAAATCCTGTGTCGTGCCTGTGCCTGCCTGTTGGTTTGCACCAGTTCACAGGTTAAAATAGTTGCGCGAAAGTCGTAAGAGGAGCTTCCGAAGGAGGCCTTTTTTCCCCCCGGGAGAAGAAGTGTTCGGCCGACGTTTGATCGGGGGGGAACGTCCGGAACGTTCCCGAAAAGTTACGCAAAAAAAAAAAGAAAGAAAGAAAGAAAGAAAATCTCCCTGTCCGTATACGAGAGACTCTCTCACTTCCGGGTCACTGTTCGCCGAGAATTCTCTACGATTTCGCGTGCGCCCGATTTCTTCGTCTATTCCACGGACTCTTCTCTCTCGCGCGTTCGCCTAGACAACAACGGGGGTAGGAGACAGAAAAGAAGAAGAGAAAAACACCGTCAAAATGCAACCAACCTCATCTTTCTATGTTGCATCCGCGAGCATGATTCTATCTACCCCGACTTTGGCAAGCTTTTGGCAGGTTTATAAATAAATACTGATTCAGTGCAGCAGCGGCGGGCAGTGTAGCGGCAACAGTACACATTCTCACTCACTAGCGCGCACACACACGCGCACACACACATATACACACACACGCACACATATACAGATACATACACATATACGCACACTCATATGTACACACATACACACACATACGCACATACGCACATACGCACATACACACACATACGCACATACACACACATCTATATACACGCACACGTCCGCATGGTCCATTGAAATTTGAGCCGCGCAAAGAGTTTTGAATCAGACTGGTGATATGCAATATGGTTTAGGTACCGATGAAACAGTCCCAAAACTGTGGTTCGAACGCGCGTAAATAACGCAGAGTGCGCGCAACACACACACACACCGCCTCGAACACCGTGAAAATGGGCGACCGCAGAATTAATGGCAGCGCTCGTGTCAGCAGTAGCTCTCGATCGAGGAGTCGTAATCGACGAGGTTCCAGAGATCATGGTACACGATAACTGATTTGTTTGGTTTGCGAAATTTGGTCCGAAAGATCGACCGGGCGAACGAATATCGCTTTTTCGATTTTTCGATAATGCTCCGAACGATTTTTCGACCTCACAGCGACGCGTTCGAAGCAGTCGGATTTCTTGCTTGCGTTCGACGACGATCGCGCAAGCAGATTCGATATCCGATGTCGGGCTTGGTCGGGACACGTTAGAACACAGAGCTGGTTTCGGGGTCGGTGTTTTCGTGAGAAAATTGAAGGAAGAGTATATCTTATATAATAGGATTTTTCGCTTTTGATCCGTTGATCATTTCATCAATTATTCGAACGAGGAGATGCTATCCGAGCGAAGCGCAGGCACGCACACGAACGCGAAGATCGTTCTCGCGTGTTTGGGAAAACGAAACGATTGGAGTTCCGTGTTCTCGCGATCTGTAAATTCGTGTACACATCAATTTGAAAAAAAAGAAAAAGAAAAGAAAAAATGAAACGTCGCAGCGAAGTGTGCTGTGAGAGATCTGTGACTATAATTATCCTTGGCTTCTAGCCGAAATGCTCACTTTTCTTTACAGCTTGCATCCCTCTGTACCGATATCGGCGCAATCATCATTTTGTACAGACGATTATGATTCATAACCGTGCTGTGTGTTTGGTCGAACTTTGTTTATTTTTTTTTTTCGTTTGTATCGACAACGATATAGAATTTATTTATCCGCTTTTTACACACATTCATCCATTTGTTTCTTCCTGTTTTACAGGTAAAGCTATGCAGAAGCAAAAGAGTAACAAGAAGCTCAAACCTCGTGAACTTAACCGGAAAGGAGCGGAGAAAGAGGGCACAGATATGGACGCTTTCGTGAACACTGTACCGCCGACGAAGACCGACACGAAACAAGAGAGCAAGGAGTCTTTAACGGCGAAGGACAGCAACAAGGAGGCGAGCCGGGAGATCACGAAAGACGCGAAGGAGAAGGACAACTATGAGTCGAAAAAGGAGAAGGAACTCGCTTCCGTTCCCGCGAAGACGGAGAAACACGTGACGCCGCCGTCGACCGAAATTCTGAAAGAGAGCAGCGTACCCGTGCAATCGCCTGTCATAGAAAAACTGCCAAGCAACGAGGAAACCGTGAAGGAACCCTCGCCGAAGCTCGAGGACAGTAACGAATCGAGCGTATGCAATATGCAAGTTAATCCAGTTCCTAACGATGTTGTTGATCATGCGAAAATGAAAGAGGAGTCCGACGTAGAAGCGATAGTAGCGCAGAAGAACGAAGAAAATTCGAAGGTCTCGGCGATCCGGACGGCCAGCGAGGAAAAACTGGCCGGGCCTCCGGTAATAGAGAAACCAATCGAAATCGAGCCACCCGCCCAAACGGAGACGCCTGTCACGAATCAGATAACCCTGAAATACAAATACAAGGACGGCCAATGGAGTCCCTTAAATAAAAGCGGCAAGAAGGTCTACGATCGAGACTTTTTGATC
This sequence comes from Halictus ligatus, assembly GCA_028454255.1. NCBI lineage: Eukaryota > Metazoa > Arthropoda > Insecta > Hymenoptera > Halictidae > Halictus > Halictus ligatus. Next base: position 15,975,000 of record CM052138.1, on the reverse strand, counting down.
ACGTTGCAAAGCGATCCGAATAGCAAGATCAGACCCGCGAATTTGCCAGATCTAGATGTTGTTCTGAAAGACGGCGCGAAGGTAACGAAAATTCGTATTTCTCTGTTGATCGCGTGTGTACGTATTTTCCTTTTTGTACACGACCATTGCTAAACTATAATTTTCGATCCCACAGTCACGGTCTGCTGGAGATATTCGACCATTCAACTCGAATCCTATCAGACACGATGCTCTGTTTCCTGGTTTCATAAAACCACAACTAAATACCCGAATGGTAAGCTTATTAAAGTTCCGGAATTCAAAGCTAAACACTTACATCACCCGAGTTTCACTAAATGATGTTTATTACAAAATGAAAGTAGTGGACTGAATTGCTTTGACAGAAATCTATATGTTCTTTCTGATACAATTTGTTCTACCTTGCACCAGCTCGTTGTGAACGTTTCACATCTTAATGCAATGCGCTCTTTGTCTTTATTTAGTTAGCAACGAATCGCAAGAGCCATTCAGGAAAATCATCTAAACCGCAGAAAACAAATGTTATTCACATGTCGTTGTCTTTGAAAGAGGACGTAAAATTGAGAGAAACGGAGAACGCGTGGAAACCGACGAGACTGAAGGCACCTGTTTTCACCGAAGATGAAGCGAAAACTGAAGCTCTTTACAAGAGAGTTAGGAGTGTATTGAACAAACTTACCCCACAAAAGTTCAATACTTTGGTCGATCAAGTTCGTGCGTTGAATATCGATACACCGGAACGTTTGCAAGGTGTTATCAATTTAGTATTCGAAAAGGTAAACTGAAGTAAACTCAAGATGCTTATTAAGAGATGGTTCTTTCTCTCTCAGTTGATTCTTGTATTATTAATCGCGCCCACGAACATGTGTTTTTTAGGCTGTCGATGAACCAAATTTCTCTGTCGCGTATGCACTGATGTGTAAAGAACTTAGTATGATGGAGGTCTCTGGCAGTACCGACAAAAACGTGGAGAATCAGGAATGTTCGTTGAGCTTCAAAAAGCTCATTATCACTCGTTGTCAAAAGGAATACGAGAAGCATTCGCTTAACGAAGAGGCGAGAAATACGAAGTTCAAACAAATTGAAGAATGTCCGGACCCCGTGAGTTTTTTTTTTTGAATGATAAGTTCAAGCTAGTCAAAATATTTTCTACATTCAATAATGATCTTTATTCGATAATAGGAGAAAAAGAAAGAGTTAATGACAGCTTTCGAGGAAGAGGAACGGCGAATACGTATAAAATCTGTAGGAAATATACGGTAATTAATTCATATCTCATACAAGTATTTACTTGTTTTAGGGAAATACGAAAATGTAATTTAACGTACTACACGGTTTGTCCCTTTTATTTGTAGTTTCATTGGAGAATTGTACAAACAAAGAATGTTAACCACTAAAATCATGCGTGCCTGTATAGAACAGTTGCTTGATCTAAGTGATGAAGACAGTCTTGAGTGCTTATGCAAATTGTTAACAACAATCGGAAAGGATCTAGAATCAAAAGGACGACCAGATGTAAGCTTACATTTTTATAAATGTTTTTCTACGCTTGCGCACGATATTATTTAGTAAAATGATTTACAGAAAATTATTTTCTACAATCTTCCCTCCTTTTTGTTTTTGTTAAATTAGGTAATGCAAGATTATTTCAATAAAATGCAAGACATCGTTTCGCTCCGAGGAAACGGCAAAATCAGTTCCAGAATTCGTTTTATGCTGCAAGATGTCATAGATTTAAGAGCAAATAAATGGGTTCCAAGAAGAGTCGATAGCACTCCTAAAACGATAGATCAAATTCAAAAGGAAGCCGAGGACGAAAGATTAGATAGTCAATTGAGCAATACTCCTTTGAATACACCACGAAAAGATGAACGTCCTAGTGATAGAAAAAGGAGTCGTAAGTATTATCGGCTTTTGTCATTCCATATTTCACTATGTATGCTGTGTGTCGAATGCGATTTTTCATGATGATTCTTGTACATTTTTGCCAGACTAGAGTTTCTGAAAAATTTAGTGATTGTAGTACATTCTGATACGTTAATTCGAGCTTTTACTCGTATTTTCGTGCAAATTGTTTTTTACTCGAGGAATAACGATCTGGTTAACGCAGGTGGTGTTGGTCAAACCGACGATGCCGGTTGGATACACCCGGTTGCGAGGACAAGACAAGCATATACTGTTGAAACTGCGAAACTGAAAAACAAACCAGTAATTATTAAAGTTTTATTATTCCGATTAATGTCCAACTATTCCGAGAATCGAATACTAAGTAACAATCGATTTTTTAGCCCCCTATAGACGACATGCAGTTAGGTACCAGAAATATGTACATGTGGAAAACGCCTTCAAATTGTGGTTTGAAGGCAATAAATTCAAACAAATTCGCATGCTTACAAAATATGCCTACCTTAGATCAAGATAAACGAATGATGTCTCCTCAACTCTCTGGGTAAATATTCCTTTTCTTTTTTTACATCTATTTTATAATTTTTATTGTTATTCGTTCAGTTGGACGAACGTGATGAAATTATGTTGCTAGGCTAGAGTTTCTGACATCTTCTTATCTATCTTACATGATCATACATAAGCATCTGACGTATAAAAAGATCTACATCTTTACGTACAAAGTAATCGACATTTTTAATGAAAACTTTCTCGTTGTTGGTTTCAGATCGAGATCTACTGGTCCCAGAGAGTATGGACGTGACTACAAATCTTCCTATGGTGCGTGTAATTCAAATGATTCCATACCGAATTCTAATCCCACGCAGTAATATGATACAATGATGTGAAATTTTTTATTTTTGAAAAGCATAAGCTTGATGTTGTTTGCCAAAAGGATTCTGATGTTTTTCTCCACTAAATTATTCTCCATTCAGGCCGTTTGTACGACTTGAGAATGAAAAGGTTGTGTGATTTTGATGTTACAGATGGTAGGAGTTCACGAAATGGTAGTCATCAGTTGAGCAGTTCATCGTCAAGTAGAGACAGTTCGTTGTTAGATAGTTCACAAAGTCAAAGCGTCTCTTTGCCACCATCGGTTAAATCCTCGCAATCTACCTCTAGTAGTCATAAACCTCCACTATCGGAAGAAGAGTTCATGAAAGCTTTTAACGATTTGATGACGGTTTATCTTAAAAATCCTGTGACGGAAGTAAGTTTCTCTCAAATTTCCTTTGCTTTTTACAAACGTTACACCTTTTTTTCAAACAGTCACTCAGTCGATAAATTAATTTTATCATTGAACGCGTTAAAAAATATTAGCACACTCCTTAGATCCATCTCTGCTATTTCCTAGGTGATGCTTGAGTCATTGGTGTGCTATATTACGCAATACCTTCTTTTTGGTCTTTCGAACAGTGCTATAAATCGGCTTAAATGCTACATTTATATGAATCATTGTTTGCGTGACCAACGAGAGGACATTTTTCTGCGCAAAATTCGCGCGGAGTTTACACAGATAGACTGCGGATCTTTATGCAAAATAAACATTTTCTTCGTCGTTTGTAAGACACACAAACTTCTTCTTTTCTTTAAAAATTTCATAAGGTTCAAAATAACGTGTCAACATCCTTAAATCGTTTTATCTTTCGGTTGTCTTTAATAAATATATTAGATCCGCAGTCTACTTGGTAATTATGCGTTTAAGTATCGTGTGTTTGATGACACTTGTTTTTAACTTACAGACCGTTGGGTTAGCTATTCAACAGAAGTTCGATAACGCGTTATCTAAATTCGTACGTGAATTGATCAACTTCGTCCTGGAAAAGTCGCCGGTCGACAGAGAACGCGTCTCGTATCTGATATCGTATTTAGTTTCACAAAAAATTTTGCCTTTGCAACACCTTAGAAATGGGTAAGTTGTGCTTGTTGAAAACTGACTTTTTCCAATGTTTCCTTTTTATTATAATTAACACATTATACGCTCTCCACATGCACGATCTCGGACGATTTCCTTCGGAGCTGATTTCCAAAAATCTCTGTAATTATTTGTATACTGTAAATCTTCATTCGATCTTGTTTAATTCCTCCCCCATGAACAACATTATACTGCAGAATGCTATTTCACCGCAAATAGAGATTCACATTTGAATATAGTAGTGCATGTCCTGCGTACACTGTGTTAAAAATATATATATGATGAGACTTTTATGCAGAGGAAGTTGTGCTGAATGTTACATATTAAGCCAAAAGGATACTGAACAAAATCGTGTTGCGAATAACTTGAGAATTGCGTTTTTTCCCCAGATATATTAAAATGTAATTAATTTCTAGGTTCATAGAAATATTGGAGTTGGTCGACGAATTAATGCTGGATATACCGAAGGTGTGGTTGTATTTGGCAGAGATATTATGTAAGTGGATATAAATAAAATATAGTCTAAATTACGTATTTTTTAAAAATTTATCGTACGACATGATGAACATTTTTCACCATAGGGTATTTCCATGCGGGTTTTTTTGCTCAACAGGCCTGAAATTGGACGTTCGAATTTGCCTTCGTGGTAGTTTTGAACACATTTGTTAATCTTTAATATTTTTGTTTGTTTATAGCGGATCCGATAAAAGAAGAATTACTACCCCTGCAAGAACTACGACCTTTATTCGATAATTTAAGAAGTCGAGGATATGTAGGCAAATTTCTTGGAGAAGTGTTATCCAAACTATGCCGAGATAAAGGATCCAAATGGGTCGCAGATAAATGGGACCAAAGTGAACTTCAGATGAGCAATATACTAGACACGAAGCTTGAAGAAGTTGATAAAATTATTAAAGACTACGTAAGACATCACATTATCATTTATTAAAACCACACCGTTTGAGAAAACGAATGAACCAAAACTATATTCGTTGTTATGTTCCTCAGAACTTGGATTTCTGCACTGGTGATTATAATAGTGCCAAAGGCTCAAGCAGTAATCAGCCCACGTTACAACAAATTCACAATGAACTTAGAAGACTCATGAAAGAAAGTAGTTTTGATGAAATTTGTGATTGGATAATTGTAAGTACATCCGATACAATTATTTTATCGTGAAAATAACATTTGCTCAACTTGTTCGTTCGTCATCCACAGGTAAATGTAGATAATCGAGTCAAGGAGCCTGAATTTATTCGAGTATTAACGACTGCCATTTTAGAGACGTCTATGGGTACGAATCTATCGTTGTATCACCTGCTTTTTTCCTCGAGAGTACTTCAATCGTTCAATGTTTCTCTATTCTATTTTCAGAACCAGTCAATAACAAATGGTATTTGAAAACAGAACTTTTTATTAATTTGCAACAATTAATTCGTCGATTCGTCGATGCAAATGAATCCTTAGAGTTGCAATGCCTCTATGCAATTCAATTCCATTTGCACAAACTACAATATCCATCCGGTAAGTTATGAGAGAAAGTTTCTTGTGTGAAACAAATATATCCCCCAGCCTATCCTAGCATATTCTATTTGTATGTTGTATAATTGGACAAATTGTACTGAAACTTTCTCGTTATTTCCAGGTATCCTCTTTAATATTATGACAAGTTTGTCCGACTACAATATAATTTCGAGCGACGCGTTCCTGACGTGGAAAAAGAGTCCCGAGCCAGCGCAGCGCGAGTGGCATGGCGTGGCAACGATGGCCTTGACGTCCTTTTTCACTGGCTTACAAGAAGCTGACGATGCTTCCAGTGTAGAAGATTTATCAACCGGCGTGAACCAAGATCGTTGTTGACGATACAGTGATCGGACGTATTATCGTCTAATAAAAAGACTTAGATATACGTTCCTCCGTTAAAAATGATACGCGAAGTGAGATCAAATTGCAGTTTTTTGGTTTTTTTTTTTTTAAAGAAAAACGTGGTACATATTGAAGAAAAAAACAATGGAGTGATAGTAGTGCGTGGGTGTATGTAATATAGTCTAGAACTTCGAAGAACAAGAAGAAGAAGAAGTGAAACATAATAAGAAGGAGGATGTCATATTAAAAAAAAAAAAAAGAAAAGAAAAAAAACGGACACACAATGGCCGAGACCGCTATACATAAAGATTAATTATTAATTATGATACAAAAGTAAATGCAAGATAATTATTATATATAATTCATTGAAATGGTTTAAAGTTTAAATAAAGCAAAAAAAAAACACAACTTGAGAACGTTATCGTATTTCTTAATAACGTCTTGCGAGAGACGCGCGTCGCTGCAGCTTGTGAAATATCGCCCGAGTAAAACACTGAGTCTTCTGATTTTTCTTTTACGCTCGAGTATCGGAAGATCGACAAGAACGCTTTGAATATTGCCACCTAGCGATACCCGTGAAGCGAACCGAAGCATGTTTTGCTGTATGGCTTAGATAAAACGAATTGCAGATCGCAGGTGTGTATAAGTAGGTCAATTTTAAGTAAATTCAATTTGAAAAAGTAAGCAGAAGGAGAGAGGAGGACACTATTGATAAACCAAGTCTGATAAAAGGGCGACGGTTCTTCCTATTATTCTAACGATTATAAACAGAATTACTAATTTATATCTTTGCGAACTTACAATGTACTCTACTGTAAGAAAAGGTTAAAAAAAAACAAGAAATAACACGTTCGTAAACTAAGAAGAGAAAGAATGAGAGAGTGAAAAGTGTAACATAACATTACGAAACGAATAGGGTTCGTAGTGTAGATTATGTTGAGAACTAGGAAACGGAAGGATACAAATGGTGTGCATATTAAGGCGCTACTATTTTTTAACACTAGTTATTTATAATCATTGAGAGAACAGATTATAGTGCGTGGGATGGAATGTCTGCATGTAATTCAGGTGGCAGGTGCCGTAGCAAATTGTATAAAATTGTTATACTAATTTAAAGTACAGTGTGAAAAATACAAATTTCCTTTGAATATATACTATTATACATACGAAAAGGAAATAGGTAAACCTCGAGTGCAGTTATATAACGAAAGATTATTTTTATTTAATTCTAGGAGAACAATTTTACATTGTTTTTGTCTAATGTTTCTCATGTTATTAAATATACTCTCCTTATTTAAGAAACTGTAATTATTGATTGGTACCGAGAACATGGAATATACGCTCGGTTACTTTTAAGTGTAGGTACTTCTCATTTAGCCCTCCATGAATACTAGACTTAATAGCCAAGGTTTTTCGCTCTTCATAATTTTTATGAACCGCGCATGTCGCCGAAGGGATATCAAGTTTCTGAATATTATATTCGATGTCTGTTACAAGCGTATGCACACCCCCATTTGCATATGCGTACATGTTACCCCTTAATTATTTATAGAAAAAGATCATACTTTTTTTCCATAAAGTTATAGCTCGATACTTCCTTTATAATACGTAGCAATCTTTTTGTAGCTTATTCTCAAAAGTCTCTTTATTTTCTCTCCCGTGTTCGTATATCGCTTCCGAATATTATCCATGAAATAACTTCAAAAAAATATTAGAAAATCAGACCAAACGGGCGATTTATTTTTCTACAATCAAAATTCTGTCACCGAAATTTGGAGAATAAAGTATCTTCTGTACATCTTTTCTTTTCGAAACGAAACGAAGAACGAAAAGAGAGACACGGAAAAAACGTAAAGAGAGACTGACGGAAACAGAAGGAAAAGTATGTTGCTTCTGATTTTTTCACACTGTAAAAATAACATAAACGTGACGGAAAAAAGTATGCGAATAAAATACATCTTTCAGATTCGTCTCCTTGAAGGATCGTATTCTACTACCACACATCGTGGAATGTATCGTTCGATGAGATGAAAGACGCGCGAGACGTCGCTCGAAAAGCGCTGAATAAATAAAATAATAATTTATACATACGATTAAACTGAACGAAAAGACGAAAAAAAGGAAAACGAAATATTGTTGGAAACATGTGGATAAACGATTTGCAAGTGAAAAAGATTAGCACTGTAAATATTTACTAAATAAATATTGTAGGTGGAAATTGGACAGATCGCAGAAATAAAAACAAAAAGGCAATGGCCGCGCGCTGTCGCGAAATTGTTGCACGTGCATGCGGCGTTAACGTGCCGACAATTTTACGTATGGACACGCACGTATATTAACTGTTTATACATATGTATATCTGCGTGTACTTACGTTTACCTTAATATACATATACATACTATAAATAAAATATCACTAAAAAAAAAAAGAAGACTCCAGAACACGATACACAGACACACGTAAACTTCTATGATAAATCATATCTATACGAAAAACAAAAAAAAAATAATAAAAAAGAACTCCATGTCAAACTGTTGTTGATTATTTTCTCGAATATAAGCCTGTCTAGACGCATCGATCGCAACGCCGAAGATGAAGTATATTCACTGAACTATAAGTAATCTGTATATTTTTTTGTAACACCATTCGTATATTGTCTTCATAACCGTAAAAGTTACATCTATAATAATGGATAACGAACGAATTATAAGCATACGATTTTGAATGAAGTTAATTAAACGGAATAAAGGTAACATTAATATCTGATGCACTTGAAATTCGAAGATTGTAGATAATGTATACTTGACAGGATGTAATGAGCTGCAACATACCGTTAAGATGCAATAATTATAATCGTATTGTGTAACATGAATACGCATTCTCAAAACGCTAGATATGCGTAATATCCTATATTGTATATTTATTACAATGTAGTTATTTTATATGTATGTAATATAACTGAAATTATTTATAACAAACTAATAAGGCTTCTGATGTACATCCACCAAAATGCTAGTAAACTTTCTCCACATTTTTTTTAAATAACCGTTAATTCTCTCTTTTTTTTATCGATGAATAATAAATGCAAACGTTCCTCTAAATAGAATTTTCATGCATACAAAGAAAGGTAAACGTAATCGCGTTTGCGATCAATATGATATATTCACTATTGTGCTTATATATGTTTCGTTAAATATTTTCTATATTTTCAGTTTCCCTATACAATTGATCTATACAATAATAATAATCATACGTTTACAATAGTTCTGATGTCTATAATATCAGATATCAAGCAAATAAATGATCTCTTCTTTGCAATTTTTTTCTTCCGTTCACTATAATTCTCAGCATAAAGTTCGAGAAATCGGTTATTGCAGGTCGGACGATCTCCTAAAATGCGCAGATGTCGTGAATGGACCCTCATCAGCAAATCCAGCAATTTCTTGAGGAACAATTGCGTATTCCTCTATGCTGGTACATGGTCTGCACATGCACTCGAGAGGTGCTTTGGTAATTACCTGTGAAAACATTCGCAGAACCCATATTTTTATGATTTCAAATTCCACAAAAAGAAAAAAGAAAACAAGTAAATCTTAGTTTGCGCTTTTTGGACGATTCGATACAGCAGAGATGAAACCAACAATTTAATCGAACGGCGTAGGATAATCAACTTGAAACCGCGCGCAATGTTAATTTTTCATGCGCTTCCTACTGGTCGTTTGGACGAAACCAATATACCATTTATGATTTCAAATTCCACAGAAAAGAAAACGAGTAAATCTTAGTTTGCGCTTTTTGGACGATTCGATACAGCAGAGATGAAACCAACAATTTAATCGAACGGCGTAGGATAATCAACTTGAAACCGCGCGCAATGTTAATTTTTCATGCGCTTCCTACTGGTCGGTTAGACGAAAACAATATGGCTGTGGGAAACTCGTGGTGTCAGAAGCTTTGCTCCCGATTTCATTGTTCAAGTGATTAACCTGACAGCGTGCTGTTCAATTTTCACGTATACCCGAGATATTCAGGATTCTGTGATTCAGTTCGGAGAATATCTTTACCTTTCGGAACTTTTTTTCGCCTGGTTTGGCCCTTGGACAAAACAGGGACACACTGGCCTCCCTTTCGCCGCTTTCTTGACAACACATGCAGCTCCTCTCCATTTGCCAAATTTTTGATCCAGACACCTGTAGAAACAGGTATTAGCCAAATCGATTTTTATTCGCGACAATTCTCCATAATTTATCCAGGACACGCCGGGATACACGGTTACGCAAAGTTATGATAGTATTTAACAACCATTGATGCGAACAAACTATATTTCTCAAGATCAGATCGGAAATAACAAATACTCACTACATATAAATTTTATGTCACTATTATGTAGATTATACATGTTTCTGTAAAGTACATATAAAATAAAAAGCAGTATTTAACAAACGTACAGATATCACTTTAATATATAGACAATATAAATTTATTTTAGATCAATGGTTAAACTTGATTATGGGAAAGAGAAGAAATGTTCCCCCTAAATATTGTTCCTTATTATGTTTTACCTGCAGGTAGCTGCTACAGCGTCCTTTGCATGCGTAGCTGGGAATTGGTTTCGGTACACATCCCGGATATTGTAAAAAGTGAATGACCGGTGTTGCCTGACATTCGTCGCCAATTGCCTTTGTAGCTCCGAACAGAAGGCATATCAAGAAACCAACTGCCACTGTGTCCGTAAGTAATAGAAAAAAGAAAAGAAATTACATTTATATGCACAAGATTCAGCTAACTTATATTCTTTGCGTATTCGTGTAAATACATCAAGGGAATTCTAATAATTTCAAGCTTCTCTTAATTATCATTTTACTTCTACTATTGTGTCCAGTCGAATACACGTCCTAATTCGGATGGAGTATATTGCGAGGACAACGTACAAACTAAACGATATATAATATTTGATCTATACGCGTGCGATATGAACTGAAATGCAATATTGTTGGCTTTATTGGAGTCTCGACGGCGTACTATTCATTTACCAGTGTGATTTAGGAACATAGTTTTAGCACGATACATTTCCTCCCGAGTCTAGTACTTTACTGAGCTTGTAGACTTCTTGTTATACCCTTTTATACCCTGTAGGTGGCCACATTTTCTCCCTTCCCTTCACATACTTGTGTTAACCGCGGTAGGGAAGAGAACACGTACATAAAAGTATATAACACTTATTTCTAAGGCTATCGTTTTTCTTAAATACCAAGTAAATAATTGTTGAAGTTAATTTTTTCCGATCAATGTGAACGTAAGTAGTTCTAATGTTTTATTTGAATCAACGTACGTATGAAAAGTAACTTGTTCTATAAACAATACATTAGTAGAAGTTCATTTCAAGGGTTTAGATATCTTGAGGTATTAATAACAAATTTAAAAGTTTAAAGATTTATGGAAAACTAGCAATGCATTGAAAGTTAACATATTATGGATGCATTTCTCGATACATTTAAATTTAAAGAGAAAAGTGTTGGTAATATAATTTGTAAAACGGATATTGGCTATTATTGTTGTTAAAATAATTGATTACTGCTTAGAGAAATGGTATGTTTTGAATGAGAATATAAAAACACAAATTGATAAATAATATTAAAGTAAGAAGTCAGAATATTGAGATGATTCAATGCTTTAAGCAATAAGAATAATTCAGAATACATATATGTATATCGTATTAGTGATTGTATTACATGATGAATTTATAGTCTCCATTTTTAAGTTTTTCTGTCAGCAGAATAAGCATTACATCGACCCATTATCAGTGAAGATAGTATTAAATTCGTTTTATATAAAATTGTGATAGTTATCATATTATTTGTTAGTTAATCTCTTGAAATATGTGATGACACGCACATTTTACTTTTTAAACAAGGTAATCAAGTCACTTATTTCTTAATAACTTTGTTGACTCGTTTATATTAATTATTGGACAATCGAACGTTAAAAACATTAACACAGAGATATACTATCTTCAAGAATGTAGTAGCATTTTCAATATATTAAATTTGTAAAATATGTTAAAACCCTATTTTAAATTTTTAAGTCATTAAATTATTTTAGGATTATTAATGAAATATTTAAATAACGTCTAACTATTTTTAATACATAATTTACTCAATTCTAACTTCAAAAAGTTTTACAATGCTCGATCAAGCTGTAAAATTTAAAGTTAGTTTAATTCATGAGTAAAACATAAATCTCAAGGAAAAGGGAAATAATTTATTACAAGTTTGTCTTGTAATTTTCATTTTATTTTGAAGAATATAATTCTGATTACATAATTTCAAGGTATAATTCACAATATTATTTATTTACATTCTCATCATATTTATCGAGATATATCGCCGCATTTTGTACATTTACAGTCTGCTGGCTCCCGTATTTTGATTTCCATTATTCTATCTTCTTCGTTTAATAATTTTATGCCGTCTGCGTCATAACAGTGGTGCAATGTAATTAGTCTCTCCTTTAAGTAACTCTCCCGACAACAGTAACACTCCTATTAAGAAACAAAGAAGGATTATTCCGTTTTTATTCATAACATTATAAGTTCTCGCTTACCGCACCTCCATACTTACTTTTGAAAAACCTGTAGTACTTGCAACACTCGGTTGCACTTGTGAATTACAAAACCCTTCACATTTTGTGACAGGTATATCGCCGCTGCATGTTCTCTTTAAACGTCCTACTTCGTCGTATTCGTCTGAAAAAAAAAAAGAAAAAATTTCTTGGAGTCATTTATTTTTTCGAGTTAAATACTATAAAATGTATTTCAACAACAGAAAAAGACCTTTCGTAATATGTACTTCTGACTGCAATGTTTCGCAACTTTCATCGTCTATCATTTGAGAAACGGCGCTACCAGTGAATACAAATACAGTCGACAGCAAAATCATTGAGAATTTAACCATCTTATCTGCTTCTGTTTAATCGATGTTCGCTTTTGTGCTAGACTTTTTTTCAGTGATACAGGTGTGGTCAAAGAACTTGACTGAAATGAAAGCACGGAAAATCAAACAGATGCTTTTATAGGTAGCTTTCCCTCCAACATACAATGACTAGGGGTGGCTGAACTCCTGCTAGGATATAATAGCATAGCAGGAACAGGATACTTTCCCCTGCTTTTACACTGTATGGCATTAGATTTTTTCCATCTTGGGGGCATTACTTTTTCAGTATTTTGCATCGTGAATCTAATGGGTTTTTTATGTCTCTGTGCACAGTGGGTGATCGTATCAAGGAAACATGACTAATGTTACTTAGATCCTTAGCCTTTTATACCTTACATATGGTTTCTTACAGGGTTGTTACAATAAGTGATGCAGGTAAAAATATAGAGACATATTTAGTGTATTTCTTTTATTGTTTATACTCTTTCCTTCGAAGGTATCACCATTTCTGTTTAGTGATCGTTTCTTGTATCTCCAGGACAATTGTTTACTAAATCGTTTTCATTGTCGAATGCTACTCCACACCAAATACAGTAGAAATGCTTTTTCCTTAAATATTTAGTAAGAATTTCTAGTTTGTCGTTAATTTGGTAAGGCTCTTCTTCTTCTTCTTCTTCTTTTTCCTCTTCTTCGCTTTCTGAATCTGTGCTCTTTTCAGGTTCTTGGGGCAACCAAAACCATGGTTCCTCAGGCTTTTCTATATTCAGTTCTGTATCCAATTGTTCGCAAATCTTTTGACTTTTATAAAGATCCGCTTTGGACAATTGTTCTGCTCTCTTTTGAGCAATTCTACCACGAAAGTCCTTCATAGATTTATTGTCCAGTTTACTGTTATCCGCGCTACTTTTACTTTCTGTTTGTTTTCTCTTGATACCTTTTCCTAAACCGTGTCTGTCTAGTTTGACTTCAACACCGATCGGTTCGGTCATTCCTGATTCAGTTTTGCCTATCCCTTGACCAGGTTTATATCCCATCTTCATGAGTAATTCAAAGCCTGAAATTATACGAGGATGTAAAATCATGCAAGCGATAAACAAAGTGTAACAACACGTACACGAATATGAAAACAAACCTTTATTGCTGCTGGCGATAGCAGAAGATAGACCCGCTTCTCTTTTCTCTTGTTCCATATATTTTACAGAATGTTTTTCCTTCAGTTTCGCCTCAATTTCAATTTTCTTTTTTAGTAGATCCAGTTTTCTTTTGTCTGCGTGTTTGTATAGAAGACTCGACGAACTAGATTTGTCGGTACCTTGCAAAAATTTATCCGACATGTAGTCATCGTCGTCTGACATTTTACTTGTATTTCTTTTTTTTTTTACTTCTGTTGAAATTGCCGTTGCGATAAATATCATCAAATATCACGAGATGCAAGTATCTGTACAATTAAAAATATTACAATGCATTTATCAGAGATATATTAATTGAGCGAATTTAAAAAAAGAATTATAGGGAATATAAAACCAAATTAAACTTAACAAAACTCGTATTTTTTTTTATTGCTCTTTAAAATTGTAACTTGGGCAGACTGCGTTCCAAACAGTGCAATTTACGATACTGTAGACTTTGAGGTTATGTTTGACGTTGCCATGTATATATACATAGTAAGTCGCTCAAAAAACATTGACCTTCATATGTTTTTACATAAGAACGCTTCTTATAATATGTATTCGAAAGGTCTGTCGAAGTTTTGCATTAACTTTTACATTAATATATAATCGGAAATATAGCATCGATGTATGCTTGTTCTAAGTATTACTCGATGTTAACAATTAACATTACATTTGTGTAATTAAATACGAGCCAACTAAGAGTTGGTTAAATTATAAAGAATCGTTCAATTTTATTGAGATACGCGGCCATCAAGTTTCATTTTAGACAAATTTCACGTACGACAACGAACATTTAAACTCTGTTGTATCGAACTGATTAAATATTCAATAACTTATACGTATATGTCTACTCTAACGTAATATCAGTTTATGAAAGCCCATTCCTATTGCAGTTGTATTTGTGTGCTGAAAATAGCCAAGTGTTAATTTTATCTATAAATCGTATTTACCTTTATCGAGCAAGACTTAACCGTTAATAATATTAAAAGTATACAATAAATACATGTGGTGGAAAGTTGTTTTCACTATGTGTCTTCGGCGTAGGGTCACTTCCGAGAGACAGCTCTTTTTATATCAACATTATTATACTCTTTTGCAAATTATCTGAGCTCACTGACGCGATAAACGAATGTCCATTAATATCTACGAGGAAACGAATATGTTTCTATAGCGTGTGCGTTTAATTTTATAGAGGAGATACAAATATCAAACATAATCTACAAATATATAATTATAAAAATATAATCGTTACAAATATAATCATTCCTCTATGCAATCGTAAGTATATATAACCTCTATAGAATTGAATAAAACGAATAAAACGTTCTATTTCGTTATTCTCTTTCCGATTTAAAATTTTCGGCTTTACTTTTCCTTCTTTCTTTTTCCATCGATTATCGTTGCAGTACTGCAATCGCGGCGAAAGAAAAATTGTAGTTTTCATGTTGAGGCTATTTCGAATAGTACCGTTTGTCATTTGAGGAGATATATAGTCTCGCGGCACATTATTTCTTTTTATATCTCGTAGTATTCGACACGATGTCGCACGCCCAAGCATACCGTGCGTTTGAATTCGCTACACCGTTGTGTTTCATATAGATGACTATACTGCCGCCGGTCGATAAACAGCGAAACGCGGAACTGAAGAGCATTGAGTTACAGGAACGTGGACCACTTGTGTCTCTCTCGGTGTACAGTAATGCAGTAGTTCGAGAACAATATTTTCGGTCTGGATCTGTTCGCTCGATCGCAAACGTAGCTCGGCGAGTCGTGCTCGGGTTGTTGTTGATCATGGCGTTCTTCGGTGTATCATGATCCTCGAACGAACCTCTCCGGAACGTGGATGCAATCGAAGACTCTAAAGTGCAAGGGAAACTGGTGCGAAGGACGAAAGTGTGAAAGCGTACGCTTACCGCTGCTCGCGCAGAGAAACACGTATCTTTTCGGTGTTCCTAACAGCTCACGGAAGATTCGTTCTCGTTCAATTTCGAGGCGAAACCGGAGTCGAACGGATTTTCGAACCGAGTCGAGCAGCCACATGCTCGCCAGCCGATAAATCCCCGAATGCACGGCGTGACCGTATTATTTGTTGCGAGCAGAGATTTATGACAAGTGGTAAAAGGAACGTTAGAAGACCGTTCGAGCAGCAGCAGAATTTTTTTTCTTCCGTCGCGGAAACATGTGAACTCGTATGTCACGCCTATTCCCGACGTATCTTACGCCTCGAAACACGGTAATTTTATCGAATTCACAACAAACAGCAGCTTGATAAACTGACATCGCACGGACCCGATGACGGTGAACGAGTGACTTTCGAGTTCCAAGCTGACCGTTCATTTTTCTGCAGCAATAGTCCTCCCAGATCGGCTATGGTTGTAGCCAGTGGTGGATGGTTACAAAATGCGAATTTTCCTGCCAGTCAGAATATAAACGCCACGCAGAACAATAAAATGACAGCCAAAGGTGTTTTGATCTGTCGAGAGAATTCCCATCATTTCCAAGAGCGTACGCTGACGTTGGAGCAACCTGTTAAAATCGGTCGTTCCGTAGCGAGAGCCACTGCTGCGCCCGACAACGCGATCTTTGATTGTAAAGTATTATCCAGGAACCATGCGCTGTTGTGGTACACCAACGGGAAGTTTTATTTGCAAGATACGCGCAGCAGTAATGGTACGTTCGTTAATAATCAAAGACTCAGCTCGGCCGGTCTGGAATCGGCGCCTAAGGAAGTACATTCGGGTGATATAGTGCAATTCGGAGTGGACGTGATGGAGAACGCGAGGAAGTACAAACACGGGTGTATAGTCGCAACGCTGAAGTTATATTTGCCCGACGAGAAGGAGGCCAGCGTTAGTACGTCGGTTATGTCGACGATTAATAACGTTTCCCTGGAGGATCTGTACAAGTTGAACCAAGTAATGCAGGAAATCTCTAGACGAGAGAAAGCGCTTCAGTCCAAGTTGGTGTATCTTCAACAACTTGTGGCGAACACTCGGAAAGTATCCAATCAGTCGTGGCAAGCCATGATAGCGGAGGATCGACTGTTGTCTTGGGTGGAAACCATCGAGAGCCAGCTGAGCGTTTACTCTAAGAATTACACGGAAGATGAAATTAGAAACGAGTTGGTGAAGCTCCTGGAGGAGAAAGCGCAATACCAAAATACGGCGAAGGAAGAATTACAGAAAATATTGCAAGAGAAAGCAGAGATATCACACAGGTTAACTCAGTTGCAGGAACGTTTAAACGACACGGAGGAGGAGTGTCAAAGTCTTCATAATGTAGGAAAGCATACTCAAACCGAACTTCAGGTGCTTAGTAGGAAATACACGGACACGCAAAAGAATCTTCAGGAAACTACAAATAAATTGAACGAGACCGAAGAGAAGATGAAGGTTATGGTTCAAAAAGTAGAACAGGAGAAGCAGGACCTTCTAAAAAGACTCGAGGATCAATCTAGAATCGAGAAGAATCTACAAGCGAGGTTATGTAATTCCAGATTGGATTCTGTTAATATTTATAAACAGATCACTGCCCTCAGAAATTATATGCAGGTTTTGCAAGATATGAATACAAAAATCGTCTCAGACGACAATTTGGAGTCGAAGGATGAAGAAAATCCAATTGAAGCCATTAACATTATTCTTAATAAACTGAATTCTATACACGCTGATAACATGGACATTGATACCGAATCTAGTTTAAGTGCTTTGAAAGACGAACAGGATAATCAAATTAATTCACAGGATATCGATACGAATCAACTAAAAAATTCTGATATGTCTTTCACGAAAGAACAATTGGATGATTCATTATCTAACGACGACAATGTGACGGAATACATTTTACCACCACCATCTCGAAAAACATTGGTTAATGGAAATGTAAATATAGACAATACAGACGTGAACTCAGAATCCGATACCAATTCGGAAGCAACCGACGACACATGCAGTATTACCAGCGACGATGCCAGCGAAAAGTCTGTTATAGAATTAAAAAGAGAAGAACCCGCTTATGTAGTAGCAGAAGAAATGTTTGTACCTTATAAAACAGAAGTTAGATTTGCTTCAGAAGAAAATAGTAATCAATCGGAGGCTCCCTGTCAACTTCAGGTCGTATCGAAGACAAAGGAAAGTGGAGAACAAGATATGGATGTTGAAAGTACGTTTAGTAAATCTTCTAACGAGTCTGTTCCCATAGAAGTTAATCAACATACGAAGAAGGACGAAGGAGACAAAGACAGCACTGAATTAAATGTGGAATGCGACGGAGAACATTTAGAAGGGGATTATGTCAAAACATTGAAACCAATGTCTAAGAGCGATACACAGCAAACTTTATATACAAGAGACTACATACTACAAGCCTTAATTAGTTCTTTGGATTCTTTAAAACTAGAGGATAATTTGGAGTCACAGCAAGCAGTTAAAATGGAGTTGGAAAATCTCAAAGGTTGGTTAATCAACGAATCTCCCGAGGAAGTAATAGAGAGATTGAAGGAACTATACTATCGTGCCAAGAACGAATCTCAAAGAATTCAAGAGCTGCATGAAGAATTAGTCATTTTAAAGGAGAAATACAATACTTTTGTCGAAGAGAAAGCTGAGCTTCTGAAGAAGTATACTGCTCTCAAAGCACAATGCGGTGATTTATTAAACACAACTTATTCTGTACCGATACACTATGTAGCGCCCATCGCGATTATGTTAGTATGGGTGTTGCTACAAAGAATCTTCTAATGTGTTGACGGACACAACGGCTATAGCCGTCCAATAGTATCTCATCTATCGGACAAATTTTAGAAAAATTCAGTGTGGTTTATTTTCAACATCTCTAGGTATTCCATGTGTCCGTTAACGTATTTGCTCTGGTATCATATGTACATATAATTTTCACCAGTAACATTGTATTTCCTTTTGTATCGATAGTACTACGATAAAGGTATAAAACATCTAAAACATAGTTTGTTAACAAGCTTTTGAGTAAGCAAGACAAATGAACCCGGAGGTGTGTAGTTTCAACAAGAATTCGAACATTTTTATATGAACAAAGTATATTAAGAATTGTATATATTTTTCCGATACAATTGTTGAAGCACCAATTACAGAAATCTTCTCTAACAGATAACAGAGGTGAAGCAGAAATATGCCATGTTACCATTTTAACATGTTACCATTTTAGCTGAAATATAGGGGAAGCCACATAAAATGTTCAACATGCTGCCAATCTCAATATCATATCTTCTTGAAATATGGTATTAATCTACATTTACTACACTGCACACTTTGCGTCGTTATTCTTTGCAATTATTTCCAATGTTGCATGTCCAGCGACTTGGATGTTTGTTACGTAAATTACAAATAAAATTACAAGTCCTATGTACGATGATCGAATTTTGTAAAAGAGAAAAAAAAAGATCTCTCAATGTATTCGCTACCTTAATAAATTTGGTTTTACCATTTTATCTAGTGTTAACGAACTCTAGATTAAACAATACTCGATATTTATTTTAACAATTGGAACGTATTTGTATTTAATTCAGTACATACAGTTCGGTTTCTTTAGTATCTGTTTATTATTACTCATTCCTCAAGGAAACACCTTTGAAAGGTCAAAGAAGTCGAATTATTGTTCTTCCCGGACGATAATCGTCTTATGCGCGAACCAGTTGTAAATTTAATTAAACAATTAATTTAAATGTTAGCATTCATTGAGTTTAAATCGCAGCTGTTTCTTCTTCTTCTTCTTCTTCTTATATTATTGTTTTGTGTATATATGAAAATAATTTGTTGATAAAATATTCGACGTTCAATGTATCTTATTTTATTAATCATTTATCGAATTTTCTGTTTCGTTATGCATCCGGTACTTCGATGATTCTTGCTGTTTACGAATTAGCAATGTGTGACTGTATGGTAGGAATTGTCGAAGCACTTTGCACTGTTTCCTGTCTTTATTGGTAGCATGACAATAGAAGCATATCCGTACAAACGACCTAATAAATGTTGAGATACAAACCAGCAAAAAAATATTTTAATGGGAATGTTTCGAGTATGACTTTCGTTTGAATCGGTGTGTTAAATGGTTTCACAAAAGGAAAAAGAAAAGAACAAAAAAAAAATGGCCTAGATATCTGTCTGTAGCAAAAAAAAAACAAGTTCTAGTTATACTTTTCTATTGATTCTTTTTATACGATTGAAATTATCTGTATTTTTCTCAATCTAATTAGTTTAGTTGCAGTGCCATTACTCGATCTATTTCTGCCTCGTTCCAATGTCATAAATATTGATTCACACACGTGAGAACGACAAAGTATAATCAATTTTCCAAAAAAGGTCATTGGCCTACCGCTCGTAGGCGTTACCTTCTTGGTAGATTGAAATTATATTAAGATCGAGAAGGTTTTTACAAATAAGGATAATATTGTACATAACAACTGTTGATATAATCTTACTACCCATGTAATAGTCATTATATAAAAAAAATAAAAATTAATTTAACGGAAACGCCTTTTACTGTTTTCACCTGTTCAAAAACCACCGATTGTTCATCACCGATGCACCAATTCCTGTTTTCGTTCTTGCCTCTCGAGCGACGGGGTACAACATTAACTTAGTTAACAAAATAAAAAACCTATGCTTATCGATTGCAACAACTACAGTTTTCAACGATTCATTTATTCCAATGATTTACAGGCACAAAAATGCACTTCGTTGTATTATTTCAATGCAAATCCAATTTGTGTAGCAATAAATTGTATAAAGTCGAACCAAAATAAATTTATCCAAACCATTTTTATTTTCTCAGTAAACCTTATTCGGTGTTGCTAAATAATAAAAACTAAAAGTTAAGATTATATAATAGTAAGTAACTATCTACTTCAGTCACCTATGTACGTGTGTAGCGAATATTTACATAGCGATTACGAGAATAGCTCTCGTGTATCGAAACGCTTTTCCAGTTGTACGGCTTTGCTATACCGTCCATGTTAACTAATTGCGTCTATTAAATGATTAACTTAATTAACACTTTACCTATCCGGAAGTCTGTTAACGGACTTCTGAATGGCGGCGTGTATATCCAATGAAAAGAGAAAAAGAAACAATAATAATTGTCTCTCGATTGACAAGATTGATTGTTAAATGGCTGTTAAATAACCGTCTCGCCAATAGGAAAAGCGTTAACGGACAGTAAAAATTTTATCAAGCTGCAAAAATAGACAGGCAATTTTTCTTGAACTAGTTGTGCTATCCGAAATCTGATTATAAATGAACAATAATAATAAGTTAACAAATGTGCCCATAATTATGAAAGCGGTCTAAGTCATATATTTCTTGTTTCGAAATATTTAATGAATTGCATTTGAATAAATTAAAAAATATTTTTACATCCTGCGACATTTTAATTTATAATTTGATTAATCTTGATTAATGGAAATTTATTATGAATATGAAATTTTGACTTAGAACTGACTTAGACCACTTTCGTAATTAACGCTAAATGAATTCCACATAACGTTGAAATTACAACCACCATCTAATGGTTCATTTTCGACGATATCGTAAAACTAACAACAAATAAATTCAGTTTAAAATAATGTTGTTGCGAAACAACTGATAAACCCCTCATTCTTAATTTTGACTTAGACCACTTTCATAATTATGGGCAGAAATGAAACGTACATCAATTACAAGAACAAATTTCAACTCGAAGTCCGTACCGATTACGAGAACTAAGGGTCGTACAAAATGAGACGAATAAAAATTGGCCTCGAAATTCGAATGCTGCAGCGTTCGTGTAACTTCGAAATTTACACGTTGGTCCCGCATTGATCCCACGTTTACGTTACAGCATTGCAATGATATGTTTTACAGTTGCAGCTTGCCGCGGTGTAACGTGCCAGGGATAAGAGGTCGGCTAGAAAAAATCGCTTGCATGATCGCAATGCACCATCGATGAAGAAGCTGAAGAAAAAGTTGGACGGCGCGAGAGGCGGCCCGGCTTGCAACATAGCAGGCGCACCGATCGCGAGCGCCGATGTTTCGCCGACCCGTGTCTGCAGAGATTTTCTGCGGAACGTTTGCCACCGGGGGAAGCGTTGCAAATATCTGCACGAACGCTCGGAGGACGACCCCGTCGACGAGTACACGTTCTGCCACGACTTCCAGAACGGCATGTGCAACTGGCCCGGGTGCAAGTTCCTCCATTGCACCGAGAGCGAGGAGAAACGGTTCAGATCGACCGGGGAGCTGCCCGGCCACATATTGACCAGACTGAAGAACAACAACGAGAAGCCCGAGTACCCGATGTGCAAGGATTTCATCAAGGGCAGCTGCCAGAGGACCAACTGCAAGTTCCGCCACTGGAAGAACGAGGAGCCGCAGCACAACATGATCGCGGTCTCACACCACAACGCCTCTCGGCCCCAACACAATTTCAACGGCGCCAGTAACGGGGAGAACCGTAGATACGAGGAAGACAGAAAGTAAGTGTGCATCGACAATTCACAATCTATCGAAAGTACACGTGCTAATTAATGTATCCGTGCAGAGGTCCGGATACTGTTTAACCCTTTCAGCGCGGGGCGAAAAAGAGGCGCCCTTGCGATGATTACCGGCCGAATTTCACGACTTTACCAGGGCTTGGAGAAAGGCTCGTAAAGACCAAACGAGAAGCAATATTTGCTAGTCCAAAAAGCAGTTTGTTGAGGACGAAATAGCGTGTATCGACTAGCGATATGCCCATTTCACAATGTATATCGAAAGTACACGTGTACACGTGCTAATTAATATATCCGTGCAGAGGTCCGGACACTAATTTAAGTTTCAGCCGAATTTCACGACTTTACCAGGGTTTGCAAAAAGCCTCATAAAGACCAAACGAGAAGCAATATTTGCTAGTTCAAAAAGCAGTTTGTTGAGGACGAAATAGCGTGTATCGACTAGCAATATGCACATTTCACAATGTATATCGAAAGTACACGTGTACACGTGCTAATTAATATATCCGTGCAGAGGTCCGGACACTAATTTAAGCTTCAGCCGAATGTCACGACTTTACCAGGGTTTGCAAAAAGCCTCATAAAATCCAAACGAAAAGCAATATTTACATAACTCAAAAAGCAGTGTATTAAGGACTGTTATCCGTGTATTTCTATACATGTGTTTATTTCAGCACCCGTGTATAAAGAAGTACACGGATTAAAATACGGATATATATATATATAAGTGCACGTGAATACGTGTATCCCGAATACACGTCCAAAACCGTGATCTCTAGACGCTTTTTATCCTCTCCCGTGAAACGTTTTATTCGATTGCACGTCGGCGAGTGCGTCTTTCGAGAGGGAATGCAATGTTTGTTGGAATATCCGCTTGGAATACCAAATAGATTTTGAGCCGAGTAAATGGAGGATAAATGTCTGCGTATAAATAGACAACCTGTTATGCAACCCGGCACACTCCTGTGGCATTATGAATGAGGGAGATATATACACAGTGGCCGGTTGGGTCATAACGGTTTGGTTCATTCAATTCGTCTATGCGCGAGCCCGCTATGTAGGCTGTTCTAATTGAATTATGCGAACGCGATGTGGAACATCTTTTTGTCGGACGAGTTTCAAACCGCGAACACGATGATAGAGTTTCATGATTCACTCTCCTTAGTTACTCACCGCTGGTTCACCGTGTTCTCGGAAACTCGGAGCGAATGGGAGAATGAGCGCCTGCAGAAGTACAGCGGTTGCAAAGAAGCGACTTATTTATCATTTAGTATTTTGGCAGGAATTTTTGTCCGAACGACAGCTAGATAGACAAACGTATATTAAGTCGTTCGACGAACATTTGAAAATGTACAGGGTGTCTTGTCTCGAGTCTCTTTCAATTGCCAAATGTGTTGGTACTTCTCATTCTGTAGACTCTAAGCACTTCAATTTTACTTATACTTGTTTCTTTATACATATTATTACAAATAACGGCAATATTCAAACTGGACATAGTTATTGCCCCACCCTGTATAGTAAAGCACACGACACCCGACGGATCTTTAAATTCAATTTTCTCGAAAACGAGGCATCAAATGAAAAAAATGTTATACACCCTATATATAGCTTCCACAATATATTCTCAGAAGAAACAAAGTTCCACAGTGCTGTGCACATTCTTCGAATGTTATAACAATTTATCCGGAATACAAAACTCATTCAAAAGACATACAAAATTGATGTACAAAATGCTACTTTGTCACTTGATTTCTGACTCTACATGCTTATATATATATCTTTTTTTTACAGCTTCCACTGGCAGTTAGAAGATCAGCATAATCTAGTGACGAACAACGGTTACAATGCGTCTTCACACCCTCCCGATTACATAGGACCCCCTGAACCAAAGAGACGAATAGTTTCTGGCGAAACGGTCGTCCACTTCGAAGCTTCGCCGCTGGTCGGCCAACACACGGCTCAACCAGTTACTCCAGGATATTATTATCCGGTGATACCGCGCAATGAAGCCAGGGCAATTGTCTTGGAAGACGAGAACGCGCTGTTACGGAAAAAGATAGAAGAATTGAAGAAACAAGTCGGTTTCATTCAGTCGCTGTTCCAGCGTTATAACCGTTTCATACTTCATATTGTAACAATTATCTCTCCAGGACTCGCCGCAGACGAGTTACCTCGCGAACAAGTTTCGTTTATTCATCTATCGTTTGTAGGACATTGCCTCGCGAGATAACTCGTCTGTGGTTATTGCGAAGTGGTTAAACTAAAATGAAACAGAGCCCGTGCATAGTGGGTCGGAGGAAAATAATCGTTGTACGTTGTATTTCCACAGGTGAGCGACCTGACGGCGACCAACGAGTTTCTTTTGGATCAAAATGCCCAGTTGAGAATGTCTGGAAAACGAACCGCGAACGTGACGGCGGTTACGGTCCCGGCAGTGACTATTACAAACACGGTTCCACCGTCGCAGGCTCCGACACCGCAGCAAATGGTGAACGCGGCGGTAGCAGCCGGAACGTTGCGCACCGTCACCGCGAGCGTTGCGACCGTTCCTGTAAGTATAGCCACAGTCGCGCCTGTTTCTATCGCAGCGGTCTCGATGGCACCGGTGTCGATACCGCCGCCGATCGTCACGATGGCTCAGCAAACGATCACGATGAGCGGTTCAGGCCCGCAAGCGACCAATCAACAACCACCGAACTCGCAACAACCCGCCAGCTTACCTCTGTCGATATCCGGCGCGACCGCGCCGCTCGTCTCCTATCCTATCATGACCCAAGAGCTTAGGCCCGTGTTGCAGTAAATCATGAACGAGAGAGGAACGTAAAACAAGAAGAAAAAGATACCTCAGTCCAGGTTGACGAGTCAAGAATGCCGTGTGTTTGCATTCAGTCTTTCAAGCTAATAACAGCATATTTCTATCGTTTCCCCTTAAAGTATAAATGGTAGGCGTATAAAATATAGATGATGTCTACAACCGATCGAAATCATATTCTTTAGTCAGATTCAATGTTGAAAGTATCAGAGTAATTAAACGAACACCTACATCCGTATAGATCTTTCCTTAGGGATTCGTAGAAGTTCATCGTACAGGACAAACGTAACGATCATGACTGTTTTTAGCAGTACGACTTTAATGATAATCGATCTGATTTGGAGCGAGCCACTGTCCCCCTATAGTAGTGATTTCGTTCCTTCGAGTTTTCGGTTTACCATAGGAAATGGTAAACGTTATCTATATTAATGTATGCAACCACGATGAATGTCCAAAATGTGTATAGATTTAGACTAATGAAAATTCGAATCTAGAATTATGAGAAAATAGTTACAAATAATATTCTTCTTTTTTTTTTTTAATATCCTAGTATCGACGGAGAATACAAATAATTTTGTAGGTAATTTTTTGTATCGTTGAAAAAGTGAATGAAGCTAATCAGATGCTAATAGGAAAAGAAAAATTGTAAATTACGAAAACGTAGATAAGAAAATGTCTGTTTAGGATAACAAGAGAGTAAGTACAAAAGAGAATGAAGTGTGTAAATGAAATATAATAAAATTTCGAAGATTAAGGTTTACCGCTGCGTTGAAAATAGTGGTGAATCTTACGACTGTTCTGTACGCAAACGCTGTAAATAGTATATTCTGTTGCTTCCTTGGTTCTTCAGAAAAATTTTTGTACTTCCATTTTTAATAAATAAGTTATAAGATAATGATATTTTAATAAATTAAGTACTTATCGTGGTTCTTTTGTGTTTTTACAATTTAATCAAGTATAACGGTTTTGAGTTCGGGTAGTGTAAATTAAGAATTCGAAACAAATCGAAACCTGACGTATATGATACAAGATCCTGGTACACGGACGTGTAATGTGCATCCTGTAAACCAAATAAACGTATAGCTGTTTTATAGTCATGTTATCAGTCATGGGTTGATACATGTATGTATATTTTGCATAATTAGTGTAAGAAATTGAGCAATAAGTACTCCTGTATTTTATATATGCATACAAATGTATAACCATTTATGTATAACTTTATGTTAATAAGTACTTTATTAAACTGATATTCTTCTTACTTTTAATGCTTAGTGAAAAATAGTGGTATCTTTTATTCTTTCAATTTAAACTTCTAAGATATTTATTGAGATCGGGATCTTATGTTTTTTGTTTTTTAAACGTTTTACTACTTAAAAGTTAACACTAGAATTGGTGTGTAGTTTCGTGTTCTATTTTATTGTTTATTACACCATTATGTTTCTATGACACTTTACATGCAAAACAATAGTTTTGACGTACGGTAGTGCAAATGACTCTAATTAATATTACATCGTACGTACGTATGCACATACGATGTCGTAAATTGTTCCGATCTTAACTTTACTATTTATGATAATACAATCACCTATCATATTAATTATTGTGAACATCTGCATATGTATGTACTAGATATAACAAAACTTTGTTTCCGTATAAATTCTGTACGACACATCTATAACAGCCAGTAGTACTCTATTAAAATTCATGAAACAGATTAAATATAATCTTTCATTGACATAAATATCTTGCTATTAAAATAAGTAAACAACAAACATCTGTACATCACAGAATAAGAAACCTTAAATATTTCAAAACAAAATGTAATACTATCAGTATTGCTATTTTTCAATTATGTTTAAGTAATTGTACAATATACTGAAATAACTTATGATATATAGCTCCATTGGTAAATTTGATAAATGCAATATATCAAGCTTCCCCCCCCCCTCGTTATTTGTATTGCACGAATAAGTGAATTTACGCTGCAGTTGGTAGTGGACGAAGACTTCTGTTTCTTAACCAGTATACACCCGCTAATAAAATGGTGCAACAACATCCAATTAAAAGACGCAATTTCCAATGATATTTGGAAGACCTTAAAACGTTAATGACTTTAATAGTTTGTTGTCTGGTATCTAGTTCAGTACCAGAATTTTCGATAACAAAGTTTGCCATTTCCGCTTTCTTCTCCAATGACATTTGTGCAGCGACTCTCAGTTTCGCCTTGGCTTCCGTAAAACCTGTTCTTTCCATTAATCGTTGCAATTGTAAATCCTCCTCGCTAGAATCAAACGAGACGTTCATTGTAACATATAATAACATTCTCCTTTTGTATACCATTTTCAGTATTTCGCTATAAATCTCACCATGTCACCACAATTATTTTATGCAAGTAATTCAACATGTGTCCTGTTTCAAAAAGTAGCGGCAAATCCATAACTATAAACTGATGGCCTTGTAAAAAGTATTTGAACGTTTGCCAGTATATTTGTTTATATATATCTGGATGAGTTATAGCGTTTAACTTTTTTCTGTTTTCTACATTGCTGAATATCAAATCACCAAGCTTGGCTCTGTTAAGCTCTTTCGTCTCCAAAAACACTTCCGTACCAAACTCTTTTAGTATTTTGTGCCATGCTGGTTTTCCTGGCTCCACAACTGCAATAAATTTTTGGAATGTAAAATCAACTAAAAAATAACTAATTACAAGAAGGCTAATTCCTAAAAACAAGATCAACGATGTCGTTGTGTAATACGATGATCTTATAAAATATACAAATGTCATGTTGCGATAATTGATTTTAAAAAAGAACTATTTTCAATGTCGCTTCTAACCTTTTCGTGCAATTTGATCGGCATCGATGACAGGTACACCGCATTCACGAAAAACAGCGGCAACGCTACTTTTTCCAGTAGCTATTCCACCTGTCAAACCCACTATAAACATTTTCTGATATCTGTTTGTGCGTCTGATTAATGGTACATTATCATTCGAAGTCGTCCAATGCGGCGCTATTCAGGATCAGTCATGATAAGGCGATATTCACAAAAAATTTTTCTTTGTATAATTTTGACGACATTTTTGGATACATCCACCAATGACAAATAGGTTACTGAATTAAAGTGCACTTACATACTTACGGACGTAGGTACACCGTTGAATATACAATATACGTAGAAGTAGAAGTGCAGTTGTAATGGCTTCACGTGCCAGCGCCATGAAGTAAGCTCCGGTGTACTAACGGAACTAGCGCGAAATTTGAAAGATTGAATTTACAAGGGAAGCGAATTAACAGAATAAATACGAATTACTTGTGTGAACGTTAAAATTAAAAAAAAAACTGGTTGCAGAAAATGATATTCATGAAAATAGTAAAATAAATATATAAATATAATATATAAAGAAACAGAAGTAATGATTATTGAAGTTCGCAGAAAGTGAATAGTAATTTTAAAATATTTTATATTTAAAACCGTCATTTTAAATGAGAAAACAGTGAAGAGGACGAATCGATTTAGAAAAGTTTATTTTTCACCATACTCTAAACAAAGTTGTATAAAGGAGAAATTATAAGTACAGCATAGGTTTTTAAACGATTGTAATAGTTGATTTTATATTATATACAGTAGATTCTGTTTCACTCTACCACTAATGTCTCAGTTCAATATTTTTTTTTACAAAATTTATGAAATCAGGAGATAAAGTTATAGTCTTATTATCTCGCAGTCATAATACATAATTGCATCTTTTATAAAAGCACAATTGTATTTGGTATTTTTTTTTAATGAGAGTACAGAAAGACTATATATATATATGTATGTATAATGAATACTACAATATTATTGAATAATGAAACAATGGTCTCATAAATTTTTACAAAAAAGTAAAAGGTACAAAAAGTATGTAAATAACAGTACCACTCCTGACTTAAAAACATTTTAATTTTTAGATGTATTATGTTTTGAATAAATCGATACAATTTTGAAATGTTTCACTAAAATTTGCAATTTTAATGATATTATATTCGCATAAATATTGGATAATTCCTTACATCTTATTATGTCAGTATAAACTTAAAATTGAATTCTAATTTTATAGTTCCAAGCTCTACGTATACAACGTCTTACTCGACACGAAATGACGGATTTGTTTGGCACGATTTCATTGCTTTTACCGCTACAAATTACGAAATCCGTACGATATTGCACACCATCGTTACTATTATTTCCACGGCCATCACGACTATTATTTTCAAATGGTAAAGTAAATGTAATTTTCATAATGTTCGAAAAGTTACGTTATTCGATCAAGTTATATACGTGAGATGTATAGGTGACAATAATGGTAAATATTGCGATTTCAATACTCGAATAAATATCGATCGTTGGTACGGGACACGTGTAAAGTGTATCTTACAAAATATATAGGACCTAATGCACTAATTATATTGGCAACTGTTCGGCATGCTTAGTTATGACTATAGATACTCGACTAATAGTCATTGCGCCTGATGATACTACTTGATAAAAGGAACAAATAAAACCTCTACAGTTGTCCCGAAATGAATTAAGTCGAAGTGGAGCGAATCTGTTAGTCTCTAGCTTTGATTCTATAAAGAGGAAGAAAAAGAATAGTACCTTGGAGATTTTCACAAATTTGTATACTGTCGATTTCGATACAATATACGCGATTAGTAGTATTAAACCTTATTAATTAGATTGGGTTTCAGCAACGGTCAATTGCATTATCCCCACACCTTTCCTTCTTATCCTACACTCCTCTTTAGACTCAATTCATTACGGAGAGTGTACATTATTTCTTCAAGAATGTGATGCACGTGAAAAAATAAATAATTTAATACAATTTTATTTATGTTGCAATGGAAACTTTTAGAAATTATGTTAATATTCAAGCAGTCTCTTCAATTCCATTATTATTATATTAGGTCTACACCAATATGCATTGTCACCATCCCTGAAGAATTTATTTTTCCTATTATATTCATTTCACATAAAAAATTATTCGTACATGAACTTTTTCTTATAGAAATATATGCGAGAATTTTTTAATGAGATAATAATAATGCTTATTTGGAAACACAAACGTACTGCAACTGTTAAAAAATGTAACACTCATCGCCGCAGTCTTGTTTTCGTGTTTTCTAGTCTGTATGGCTCGACATTAGTACCATTGTTTGTGGGTGCACGTATAGGTGGATCTACAAACCTATAAAAGCAGAAAACGGATCTATGCTTGAATAATTTTTCATGTAAAACAAATTGCTTTCCTGTAGTCATTGAAATTCGTTACTAACTACCTTTATGTGCTGTTAATGCGTTCATAAAACAAAAGGTATGGTGTAGCGCATAAAACTTCGAATAAAGATATGTTCTCAACTACATTGTCGGAAGTGTATAGCCACTGATTTGGTTTATTTCCCTGTCTGTAGCAGACGAAATGCCCCGAATCGACTGGTCCACGATGTTCCACTACCGCACGTAACTGATACTTATATTTATCGAATTGTGTTGTCCGATTAGCAAGTAACATTGTTGCTTCAGGATCCCCCTGCAAATAGTTTTTACACTTATACATTTCTAGCCAGCATTGTTTTATTATACAGAGCGAGTCTTGTAACAATCTCGCAACATCAGAATCGATTGTGACTCTGAATTTGACTCACCCTGTATATTAGAAATATATTTAATAGAATAGAATATACCCGTGCATTTCGCTTCTTTGTTTCTGTGAATGTATAAGGATCCAACGTTAGTACTTGTGGAAATTTCACTGGATCGTCTCTTTTAATTGGTGTTCCTGAAGGACTCCACGTAGTTCTTGATATATGTAAACACAAACATTTAGGAAGTTTACCAAGAGTTAAAGTTTTAGTAGCTAAACAACGCATTCCACATCCGTCGCACAGTACGTCTTGAACGATCTCACTAGTTACGAAACGCGTTAGTAGCTCTTCTAACGTATGGTACGTTCTAATATGTATTCCCAGTGGAGGCAAGGGCAGAGAAACTGTTTCGAGTTTGTCATAACGAACAGGGGACTGTAAAAAGTAAAACTTCTTCATTTTATGTAATCGAGAGACCGCTGTACAAGATTAGTAAACTATGTAAAAACTGACCTTCCAATTGCAGTTACTGCATTGTAATTGACTAGTTAACAACCCTGAGAACGGATGCACTTCTATGGACATCGGTTGAAAATTAGGAACAGGCATGGCACATAAAGAGCTCCACGATCTAAACTCTTTATTTTCTTCGTTTCCAACATTTTTCGAAAGTAATTCTGATGATCTAGCAAGAATCATACCGGGCTTATTATAAGCCAAGGGTATATTGGATATTGATGATGTAGAGGACATAACATGATTGTTACAATTTCTATCAAATCCATTTGGCATATTTGAATTTTTGTTAGCCGATACGATATCGTTACAAGACACACTTCTGAGGTTTGCAGAGTCTCCGAACTTCTTTGTATCTACCAATACTGTTGGACTTTGTAATAAAGCATCAGACAAACAACCTTTCTGAAATGATTTATATCAATGGCTTGTATTTGTTCATAATGACCATAATCTTAATTTAATGAATAAATACCCTGCTTATAGGTTGAATTTCTGCTTGTATCGCATTAAGTACAACATGAAACAGTTCATGCGCGTCCTGATAGCCTGGTGCAAAACTCCATAGATTACCAAGGGATGAAATTATTTCAATCGGTGTTACGTCCCCATAAAGGTCCTCTGTATATCCATTGATTTCTAACAAAAAGGAAACAAAATTGTAATTTTATCACATCCTTTATTTTAGCTTTAGCTTAAAGCTCTACTATATGAAAGAGTCGCATACTAATTATAGTAAAGTTTACATGTAGAATACATTCTTGAGAAACATTTAACATTCTTTCTCGCGTATCGTTCGAGCGTAGGTAACAACGTATAATGCTGTGTAATTTTTCAGCGGTTAATAAATTGATAAAACGAGACAGGTAATTTACTGAGGAAAACTACATACTTCTGAAAACAGAAAGCAAAGTTGAAATGAAATTAACTTTGCCATTTTTTTCACACCGTTGTTTCAACCATCCAATGAAAATTGGACAAGCGGCCAAAGCTTGTAAAAGAGAATTTAGGAAACAAGTATATCCCAAGTTTTTAATTCCAATAATTTTTCCTGTGAAGAGATTACGGGAGATTAAGAGATTACGTATTTTCGAGGAACATAAATAAAATACACATTGTGCAAACTGGAAACTGTCGTTATACCTTTTTTCCTAGGCTTAGGAGAAGGCCCCCATAAAACAAATGCGGCAATGGCTATTGCGAATCCTACGCTAGCAAATACAGCAATTTTTTCCACATCCATGTTTCCTGAATATTCGTAGAAATGTTTTTCTCATACAAACTAACCTACATGTCAATGCAGTTGGCGGATATAATTGTGTCGGACGTGCACATATTTTTCCCCCAATGCTTAATCGTTTCGTAACGTGTATTAATTAATCTTTTATAATTTGCTCGAAATTAGCGTATCGAAAACAGAAGTCTGGGACATGATTTAGTCATATCTCGCAACATCGATGCAGAACATTATAATAAGATCGAATTATTTATTATTTAAAAGCACGTTATATATTTTCGATGATCCAATAAAGAAACAAATATTTTTGTAGTAAGAAACGTTCTTTAATAATACAAACAATAACGGATGTATCGGTACGTGAAAATTCTTCCGTTCGAACACACGTTTGGTGTCGTAAATACATGTATACGTATATATATTCTCATATAGGTTATACCGACAATCATACTAGAAATTACATTGTAAATACAGAATTACACTAACAGTTTAGAAACCATTAAGAATATAGTAACAAAATAAGTGTGCGTGGTAGAAGACTATAACTATATTACGTATTTTTTAAATTATTTCTATTGAAAGTTGCGGAGAACAGTTTTGGATTAACAATAATATACTATTCATGAAAATAACAATACCATTTGTAATAGTATTAAACAGATTTTAGTTTTCTATATATTCAATTTTTATTTTAAATTAATCGTGTAACTAACAGTGTTTTAAATGATTGTTTGAAATTCGATTATCGACGTTTCGATTAGTCGAAGTGTACTACACTAACAGATTAGAAACCATTAAGAATACAGTAACAAAATAAATGTGCGTGATAGAAGGCTATAACTATATTACGCATTTTTTAAAATTATTTCTATTGAAAATTGCGGAGCACAGTTTTGGATTAACAATAATATATACTATTCATGAAAATAACAATACCGTTTGTAATAGTATTTATTATTAATACCATTTGTAATAGTAATACAATTTTTATTTTAAATTAGTTGTGTAACTAACAGTGTTTTAAATGATCGTTCGAAATTCGAGTATCGACGTTTCGATTAGTCGAAGCGTAGTGTCCCGGGTGAACTTCACGTCTATTCGTTCTTGCGAATACACACGATTTCGAGTGACGTTGCCATTGACATGATTTCTCTGTCGGTCGATTCTCAAGTTTGTTTCTACACGATACAGAGACTTTGTACTGTTTATTAAATGAGAATAGAATGATCGGACGTTAGAGTGCATTCCGAATAACATTCACGTAAATGCAGTGATACGCGCGAGAAGGAAAATCGAGGTGACCGTGGGACTCGAAAATGTTCCCACGTTCCCGCTTCGTAAGTGTGTGTTGCGCGTGCGTGTGAAATTCCTAACAATAAGCGAGAAAATGAACGCCCAAGGACAGGAACATGGTCATGCTGTGGTTGTGTGGGAGTGGGAAAATCGTCACGGACGTTGGAGACCTTATAGTCCCGCGGTATCCCAACACCTAGAAAGAGCATATTGCAAAAAGCTTACACGGGTCTTTCTTAACGATGCAGACCCTAATTTGGATAGGTTTGACAAAAAAATATTATTCTTCTCGATTCTCATAACACCCCGGTCATTTTCCCGAATATGTATTTGTATGCGCTAGAATAAAGATCACATCGTACTGGTATAAATTTTTATGCTTGATACGACATGTAAATATAACAAATTTCGTTGTAATACACTGATAGAAAATAAACACGATTCATTGAATAATTAGTACTATTCATACATTTTTATGATATATTCTGCATAAAAAATGATGGAACGTGTTTTTTAAAATTTCTTTGACCCTTAATATTAAAAAAAATAATAAATTATACTGTTTTACCATTCACATGGCGTGTAGAAATAACTGAACACCCTAATTATAGAAAAGAAATCATGTTTATTAACTGGTCTGTTTTCAATGGAAACGCATGTCTCGATATCGTAACATATCGACACTCGTAACAATATCAAAATGTATATTAACTTCTGTTGACTTGTGATTTAATAAAATTCCTAGAAAGTAGCATCGATCGTCAAGATCGTTTGAAAAGATCTCTAAGCGAAGGATAAAGCTGTACTCATATATAACTTGTTGTTCGAAATAGGTACTATATAAATTTGAAGACTAAAATGCAATGTAGCGAAGACGGGAATGAATCGCACAATGTTAGAAGGAAGTTTTATCTGCCGAATTCCCCGGCCGGAAAAGGAGCCAAATGGGAATGGGCCGGCGATACAGACGATTGGCATACGTATGATATGGAAGTACAATGTCTTGTAGAAGAAGCATGGGCAAGGGTGAATATAAAACTAGCTTCTAGAGTAGGCACGTCCAACTGGATCCGATACGAGTAAGAGCACTTTTTATAGCTCGTGAGCAGAGTCGAGTATATGTATACTGTGTACTTATTGTGTCTCAAGTCAGTTTTGTGTTTAATATACACTGTACTCCTTGTTCTGTCCGTACGATTAACTTTGTTTCTAAAATCCGTTATGTTTTACGTTACATCATATACACGTAACTCTCGCTGCTAATTGTAAGAGAACTGTGGTCCTGAAATTCACGGATTACTCTGCCATGAGACTGTTACCCTCGGAGGCGTGGCTTGTTTGTCGTTGGCTGCTTTTCACATACTTGCTCGTCGCACACTGCTGACATACCTGTTCTAGAGTTATATAAATTACATAATATGTAACAATTTTAACTACGAATATATATATATATCGATTATATTCTTTCATTGTAGGGGGACAAAACCATCGACATTTCTAAGACTTATCTGGGCTTCCCGTATATTATAAACTTTTGCAATTTAACTCAAGTACGTTGTTGCACCGGATACGTGAGGCCAATAAGACGAATCCAGCAAGCACCTTATCCCTTAGTTAAAGTTGCTTTGGACGAGCTACAGGTCATTTCGGAAAAGAAATCTGTGTGCGTCACTATAAAGACCACTACAGCAAAAGTAACGCACAAAAAGTCATCCGCAGGAAATACAAAAAAGAGTAATAAAAAGGTAAACAACAGCATTTCATTATATGAACGTAAATGCGTATTTTTCTAAATATAAATTGCATTCGAACAGGGTAAAAATGGCGATACTGGCCCATCGAATATAGCACGTGTTATACTGAGCAACTTCAACATATTTAGTAACAAACATGGTATAGAAAACAGTAGCTCGGTTACAACCATCGAATCTGGTCAGAAAAGGAAAACATGGGACAACGTGCTCGACGTAGACTCTAGCAGCACAAAAAGCGGCCGAAGGCCTAGCGTTGACACAGTTTCTACTTACTTGAGCCACGAAAACCCAGTAGATTTATTAGACAGCAGTGTAGGAAGCGAGGATGCATTTAAAGATTCTATTCTAGGTAACCGATCTTTATATTTCCTTTTTACGCGAGTGATACGTACATATAATACATACAGTTTTGTTTTGCTTGAACGTAGATTCCGAATCGGATGTTATTTCTCAATACGTGAAAGTAGTAGAAAGCAACGACTCTGATTCTTGCCCAGTATGTCTTGGTATTCCCGAACCGTTGACTGTAGAGTTGACGCGTTGTAAGCACAGATTACATTTAGCATGTTTAAACGCGATGCTTAGCTGCCAGCAACCACCTATGTACATACAATGCCCGGTTTGCCGATTAATTTACGGAGAAAAGAGAGGGAACCAACCTCCTGGTACTATGAACTGGACGAGAATACCACGCGCTTTACCCGGATTCCCGAATATAAATACAATTCAAATTACTTACGAGTAAGTCGATGTTACTTTTAACGTTCCTAATGGGAAACTATTGGCTATACAAATTTTAAGCACTCTGATCCTCTTTTTATCGGTCTACACGTTATATAGAGAAAATATAATTTCAGCATTCCATCAGGAATTCAAGGAAGGGAACATCCTAATCCCGGACAGGCATACTACGCAGTAGGTTTTCCACGTGTATGTTATCTTCCGGACAATAATCTAGGTCGAAGAGTTCTAAGACTACTGCAGATAGCTTTCGAGCGGAAATTAATATTCACGATTGGCCGGTCAGTGACCACTGGTCGAGAAGACGTGGTAACATGGAACGAAATTCATCATAAGACTGAATTGGGACCGTCAACCTCTGGCCACGGTTATCCTGATACTAGTTACCTTGAAAGAACGTTGGCCGAACTGGCAACACAAGGTGTAACAGACGGACAACCAATGGCTACACTATATCAGGAGTTGCACTGAACAACGATACGTCTATCTAGTGATTCCACTTGTGCGCATGTAACAATATCACGTGTACATATTTTCTCCTACAGTTTTCTTTTAAATAATTACTAAGAATGAAACAATGCAATTGTCTTCGGTATAAATAGAACGTTGTATTAATACTTAAGTCATGGACTTCTGAGGAATATATTTTAAGGATAATATCTCTTTTTTTCCTAATAAAGGAAATGAAGAAATGAAAACGTACTTATAACTCAGTTATATCTACAGATTATAATCCTTAGTGTTCACAGAACAATTATTTACAACTACAACATAAAGAACGCATACCTAACTGTGCAATAATGTCACGCGTGAGAGATCAATTTGTAAATTAAAAGATACATTAGGAGTAAAATTGAACGATCTGATTACAAAGGAACGATAACAACGTTGAATGAGTTCGAATAATGCTTAAAACCGGAAAAGATTGAACAGTCCTTGCGAAAAGTAAATTTTGCGTTTGTAACACGCGGTATTGTTTAAATTATAATTCTGTTTAACGTATCTCAAATAATTTACATGTGTTCATCTCTTTAAGTTTGTTCAAAATTTTTATTATTTTATGATTAATAATAAATCAATAGATTACTTTTATGATTTATATATTTTATAATGTTTATATCGCAACTGGAGTACATATCATTTCTAGTATAAGTTAACGTTTATACAAATTTTTTATAACTAAAATTAAAACATGTTTATTTCGATGTATTAGAGACGCTATAAATGCTTAAAACCCACACACAATTATTAAGAAATTTTGTATGCAGGGATTTACATACGTATTTATATAACTTTGTTTACAAAATATGCATGCGTGTTAATTATCTTTAGTAAATGAGATACACACACATGTATGTATATGCATACAAATATAGCTCATGTGTGACTAAACGTAGGCGATTCAAAGAAGAAATAGAAAAAATATATATGTATTTAATGTAACATGTTTCCATTTCCGAAGTTATCATGTTTCATTATCTACAACGTTCCGACTAAATCTGTTTACAAACCTCATTACGCAATTGAAAAATATTAAATAATCACGGTATTTACCTATAAAATTAGCATGTGTACAAAATTCTTTGATTCTTTTTTGTATTGGTAGATGATAGGTGGCGCGACTTTCAATACAATAAAATGGCCGAAAACTGATTTTTCTACGCGGACGCGAGTTCTAAAGATTTTTAACGTTTACATGTGAATGAGTAACGTGTTTAGTGAAAAACAATAATGTGTTGAAAAAATAACAATCGCATCGGTGCGAGTCGTTGCTGATTTTAATTACATTAAACGGGATTGGTTTACGTTGCGCGAGAGATTTGTGTATTCTCTGACGTAGGAAACGTCCAGCAAAATTTCTGATGGTTTTTCTGAAGAATTTGCGTTTAAATGAGTGCTAAAAGGCAACACAAGTGTGTTTTGTGCGACTCAAAATTGGAATCCAAGGAAGCCTTACAGGCACATTTTAGGTACAAGCAGAAACTATTATTTTTCCATTTTATTTCTAAGGAATTGATCAACTACAAAACTTCTCGTACGTCTTATAAAATCTGTATCTCGTTTTGTTTCATTTCTATATGTAATTTAAGATATTTACGTGCAGTCAGCAAGAACGTTTTTAAAAACGTTAAACTGCATTACCGACCGAGTTCAATTATTCGCGCTGTTCTCTCATTCGATTTTTACGTTCAAATATAAGCACAGAGTTCTTACAGAATAATGTTTAATAATAGCGCAAATGCTTTTTGAAAGATGATTAAAGAAGAATTTATAAGACTGTTAATTTCAAATTGTTTTCGCAATTCTTTAAATTGTTTGAAAAATTTCAAATTATTTATTGAAGTAATTAACAGAATTATAAATATAATTGTTTAAGTATCAATGCAGTTTTTCAATACTGAATAATTCATAATGATAATTGTCGTATTAAATATTAATGTTTCAGGTAATTTTATAAAATATACTTTTTAACGAAAAAAAACTCTGTTTTTAGTAATAATATTGTATACGAAATTCATGAAGACTTTATACCCTGATTGTATTTATGTTTACTCTATCATAAACCGATTATTATATTCTCTGATACTATAATCCATCTATGTAGAACTAATTTAAAATACATTCTATTATAAGTATGGATTTTATTTTTTATTTTCATACAGGATTTATATGTCATAATTCTCTATTGTTTCCAGTATATTTAATCCTACCACTGCATTCGAAGTAAACTGTCTTCTGATGTAGACTCTAATTGTAACATGATACTACTAAGATGATTTATTGTATTTTTCATATATAGTTTTATTCACTATTCGTACCCTTATATTACTGTTATTTTACATTATTTATAGAAATTAATTAACAATGTCTGTTTTATTCGTGTTGTAATTAAAAATATATGTTACAGTATTCAAATTTTTGTTTTTATAATACCTGAAATTTTTACTCGGTTATTAAGTTTTAGCAAAAAAACTAATTCATAAGTGTAACAATATTTGAGATAATAAAAAATTGTATTCCATATTAAGTGTTAAATACTTTATACAGAAAGCATGCCAACAAAGAAATAGATACACGTGGCAGACCTGTGAAAACTAATAAAAATGCTGATACTCAATGTGATATGTGTGGACAAGCATTCGAATCAATTACAGCCACAATAAGGCATAGATTTAAAGTCCATCCTAATTCACCAGCAAAATTTTATTGTCATTACTGTGGAATGCAGTTTCCTCTAAAAGTATGTTTTCTCGTTGACTGTAATCGTATTCATTTTTTGATTCACTAAAGTAATCGTATTTTTTAATAGACGCATAGAGATAGTCATCAAGCATCGCACGATTCATCTGAAAGCGAGAGGAAAGAGCAACATAAAAAATGTGAAGACTGTGATGTATTATTTTATAATGAGAAAGCATTAGACTATCACTATCGTTCTATACATAAAAGGTAAAATGATATATGTATATATAAATACATATACATATATGTGTTTGTTACCAATAATCATAGTGTATAATTTGTTTATATTCATATTCTATAAAAGTTTAATTTACAGAATGGTCCATCTTTTTCAACCAATTGCAACACCACCGCCTAGCAATAAAATCAAAGTGAATTCCATGAATGATGCTCTTAGTGTATATTATTGTCATTTATGTGGAGCAGAGTATGTTATAAAATTCAATTTACAACAGCACCTGGAGCGAGCTCATACACAAGTAAAACAATGCATATAGATCATTGAAAAGTTTTGTTATTATATTTCTCTACAATGAGTAGACTGCGGATTTGATGCATTTATGACAAAAATGAGTTGATGCAATTTAAAACATTATTTGGCTTCTATTTTTAACAATTGGTGCATAGAATTTTTTCTTTTTTGCATAAAGATTCATACTCTGATGATGAGAAATAGATGTACATACAGCGGAACTCCGTTTATCCTGCTTAAACGGGACAGGGCCCGATCCGAAGTTCAATTTAATTAGAATGTTGTAAAGAAGTTTGTGAGTTTCATTTGTGTCAGATTTGAGTGACACAAATTGAAGATATTAATTAATTGGCGGATATAAAGAGGTCAGGGATTATGTTTCACAATCTAGATAAACCGGAAATCCAGATAAACGGAGTTCTACTGTAATACAATACTGCTTCATGAGTGTAGCTTTGTGTTTATAACAGGAAGAGAGAGAAGCTGTCCCAGAAGACTTAATAAAATGTACAGTATGTGCTGCATTATTTTGTAGTAAAAAAGCTTACGAAGTGCACAACAGCTATCATCAACCAGATGATTTGTATGTCACATCAGAGGAGCAA
This sequence comes from Halictus ligatus, assembly GCA_028454255.1. Lineage (NCBI taxonomy): Eukaryota > Metazoa > Arthropoda > Insecta > Hymenoptera > Halictidae > Halictus > Halictus ligatus. The sequence goes on along the minus strand of CM052138.1, from coordinate 15,934,356 downwards.
AGATTACAAACTGTAACTAAAGTAGATCAAGACTTTGATATTAGACGTGTAGAAGGTGTAGCTGATAAGTATCTTCCAAAAATGAATATACCTAAACGGCCTTATAACAGCTGCAGACAGGTATAGTAACTAAATTGATTGGCTATTTTATTATTGTTATAAATCGAACATTTATTTTACAGACTAAGAAGACACTAAAAGTAAATGTTAATGAAACAGAGAACTACCTCTCTTCTGATGACGACCCAACTGTTGCTAATGAATCAAGTGATTCTGAAAGTGATCTTCCACTGAAGCAAAGGATTTGCAGCTAACGGAACTCGTTTATTGTTTATAAGACATTTGTATGTATTCAAAATTTTTAAGTGTCATGATTGTGTTAATACGGTTGCCAGTATGAAATTTTTATCATTTTTGTTTTTAAATTTGTGCATTGATACATAAGATTATGTATGGATAATTGTAGATGATCAATACTATATTAGTATTTTTGTATCAAAAATTTATGTGTTATTCATTTTTTTTTAACCCTCGCACGAAATCAATTTTTCTTGTTGATGCATCCAAATTTCAGGTATTCAACTAAACAATAATATGCGTATATAATATTTTTTCTCGTGTACAGAAAAATTCATTCCATTAAAAAATAAAGGATATCCTTTTAACTATATAAAATCATAATAGATTAATTCAGACCAGACATCAGGGATTATAGCATAAATATATAAATGTATTTAACAATTATACAATATACGATATACAAACCAAAAAGCAATTAGTTCAACTTTTACGACATTGATAAATCTAAAGGAAAAATGTTCACATATTATGATAAATGAATAGATCAATTTGCAATTCCGCAATGGTTTATAATTGTATAAATACACCAATAATTTATATTTTTAGACAAATTTGTTTCTTGGTAAACACTTAAATTGATAGTAAAATGATTTTATAACTTTGTATTTACACAATTGATACTGTTTATACAAAATACACTGCAAATCAATTCATAAAATATTCTCACTGATTCTCACCAATTCTCACACAAATGGCAAATTAGAAATGCCAATTTTCGTAATATCAGAGAGGAAGTGTGAGGAAATGAGAGTGCTAACGACCGGGATTTTAGTGTCTTCGTTATAGTGCTGCCCCCTAGTCTAATTTTTAGCCTGGATCAGAACCTGCATCGTCTTTTCAGCCTGGACCAGAACCTGTGTCATTAGCTTCTAATACAGGCTAAAAAGATGATGCAGGTTCTGGTCCTGGCTAAAAAGTTGCTGCAGGTTCTGTTCCAGGCTAAAAAGTTGATGCAAGTTCTGTTCCAGGCTAAAAAGTTGATGCAGGTTCTGTTCCAGGCTAAACAGATTATGCAGATTCTGTTCCAGACTAAAAATTTGATGCAGGTTCTGTTCCAGACTAAAAAGCTGATGCAGAAAAGTGGGGACACTAAACCCCAAGCATGAGCACTCTCATGTCCTCTCTGGTAATACATGTCGATAAGCATATGTACAAAAGATTCTTATAGAGGCGAACTTCGGTGTTTTCAGGAACTACTTTGTAGTGCGCATGCGTCTATAAGTAGGTCCATCCGGAAATAGCCGAATATTGTCCTACAATTCCATATTCAAATGCGCATGCGTACATAATCACATGGGGTGTGCACATATACAAAGAAGGAAATGCACGTGTAGTTTCCGAGTATATTCATTCATTCAATCTTTGAAGAAATATGTGGTTTTATCCATCGTATAACAAATTCAAAGTTGGAATTGAATGATAAAACTGTATAGAAATTACGGTTTTTGGTTCCTCATACAAAATGTTTACGTTATTGAAAAATATTGTTGTGCACCAAGCACGTTATGTTACCTGCAAACGTATATGCATCAAACGCTACTCCCGCAAGGTTAAATTTTGACATGTTTAAACGTATACAGATAATGTACGAAATGTATAAACAATATAAAATTGAATGTACAGGTACATCACCCAAGAAGAATATTTTCTGGGATTCAACCTACTGGAGAGGTTCATGTAGGAAATTATTTGGGCGCTATTAAAAAATGGGTAGAATTGCAAGATTCGGAAGAAAGTGTTATTTGGAGTATAGTGGACATGCATGCTATTACTTTACCGCATGTAAGTTTTGGAATATGTTTCTTCAAAAACATGCACGAATATGTAATGTTGACTTGGAGGGGTATACATTGGAGTCTGTCAAATATAATGTAAAAAATTAAATGTTCCAGAATCCCAAAGAGTTGCACGACAATACAATGAGAATGACAGCAACATTGTTAGCATGCGGCATAGACCCGAACAAGAGCATATTATTTCAACAGTCTGCAGTACCAAGGCACGCAGAATTATGCTGGGTTCTTGGATGCATCACAACTTTAGCAAGATTAGCACATTTACCTCAGTTTAAAGAGAAAAGCCAAACAGTGAAAAATGTTCCATTGGGTTTATATATCTATCCTGTTTTACAAGCAGCTGATATATTACTATATAAGTGAGTATTTCATATGGAATATTTATGGTATATGTCTTTTTAGCTTGTTTCGCTTGTTGATAGAAAAACATGTTGCAAAAAATGTTTTATACAGATTACTTTCCGAAGACTGATGTGTAATACTTACATTAATTGTATGGTGCAGAGCGACCCATGTTCCATGCGGACAAGATCAAATTCAGCATATTGAATTAGCACAAGAATTGGCTACTTCGTTTAACAAAAAATTTGGTAACACTTTTTGTGTGCCACATTCTTTAATAAGTAGTAAGTTTTTGACAACATGTATGCGTGCATATACCTTCTAGATACGTAAGATACCAATGCTTATATCATTGTGTTACAGAGGATCCAAGTCAACGAATAAAGTCTTTGCGCGATCCTCTGAAGAAAATGTCTAAATCATGCACTAATCCAAAGGGCACAATAAACATATTGGACGAGCCACGCATTGTCTTAGAAAGAATAAAGAAAGCCATTACTGATTTTACATCCGAGGTAACCTATGAACCTGACGAACGGCCTGGAGTTGCTAATTTGATCACTATTCATTCTATGTTTACTGGGAAATCGCCAGATCAAATCTGTTTAGAAATGCAAGGATTGGATACTGGAAAGTAAGGAAATTAACAATTTTGTGCATTGTATGTAATTATTACAGACGTTCATATTTTCTCGTTTATGTGTACAGATACAAATTGCTATTGGCAGACTTGATTATAGAAAAGCTGTCTCCAATAAGAGAAGAATTCTCAAAATTGATCAAGGAACCAACATATTTGAACGAAGTGTTGGAAGATGGTAAGGGAAGGGCAACAGAAATTGCTGAAAAATCATGGCAGGAGATTAGAAAAAGAATAGGTTTTGAATATGACAATTCTATACGTGCTGCAGAAAAAGATGTACAAAATATTATGCAGAAAATATAATTGAAATTTATTAAAGTGAAACATGTACTCTTCTGATTGTACTGACTAGTCCTTGTTTTTCCACGCAGTTGCTGTTTGTTAGAATTTTCTGAATTTATAGTACTATCTCATATCGATAACTATTTTGCCTCGTAAATGGCCTTGAACCACTCTATTGTATGCCGCTGATAATTCTTGGAATGGATATACTTTTTTAACTACAGGGACAATCTAGAAGCAAATACACGTTGGTATAACTCTAGTTGATATATAATGAAATTTTTATATAGGAAAACATATACCTCTCCACTTTCAACGAATTCTTGAAGAGTTTTGATTCCTGTTGGAGAAGGAGCAAAAAAGCCCCATTTTACGTAACTTTTATTTTCAACAGTTGGGACGTTGAACCTTATCAATTCTCCCATGTTTTTTACTGCCCCAGCAATCAGTCCATGTTGATCAATATTTTTTAGTAACGGTGAATTCAAAGTTATGTACGTACAGTGTGGATAACCCTTTGAGCGTACATGATTGGGACCCTGATTAGCGCAATCCAAAATTATGTTGTATCTACAGCCAGATTATCATAAATACATTTCTTTAATACATCTCATATGCTTGACTGATGAATGAGTTTACGTACGGTCCCTCCATAATTATTCTGGAGTCTGCGTCATTTAATTTGTAATCTATTACAATATCAGCTCCTAATTTTTGCACTAGATTGACTGCGTCGCTGCTGCAAGTAGTTATGACCTAAACCAATTTCGCTTATATTTTTATAATACTTCTGATCAATAAGTATCGTAGACACCATATATCAAACGTACATGCATATTCCAAGCTTTTGCAAGTTGTATCGCTATAGTTCCTACACCACCTGAACCACCTAATATTAAAATTCTGTTATTTCTCCTGGCAGACAGTACAGTTTTATAACACAATCCACCAGTAAACCATAATGCAGACCATGCTGTAAGCCCTGCGTATAATATACTAGCTGCTTCGATGTGAGATAGATTCTTAGGATGTAAACTGACCTAAAGAAAAAGGTTTTAGAATTATTTACATACTTCGTATGATATTCCCATCGATCGAATATATAAGAAATGTATCATTTACCAAGGAATCATCTACAACTACATAACCAGCATGACAACCTTGTTGTTCAACTGGTACAACACCCCATACTTTGTCGCCTAACTTTAATCTATTTCCGACACCATGTCCTTTTGAAACTATTATGCCAGAAAAGTCTCTGCCCAGTGTTAACGGTAGTTCCAATCCCTCGTATTGTCCACCATCGGTAAGGCTCCTTGCTTTTCGCATGAAATTTAAAACTGCTGCCCCATATCCTCCTAACAAACACCGTACGGAAAATAAATACTGCGTCATGTGTGTTCAAGCTTAGATAGTTGGGAAACAATAATTAACAAGAAATTATGTGTACTTGTCATGGCAACGTCTATTGGATTTACACTAGACGCTTCGACTTTTACAAGTACGTCTGTCGGTCTGGCGATTATTGGAATTCTGACGTTTGACAACTTTAATTCTTCTAAGCCACCATACGAGTGTATCTGCCATGCTTGCATTTTGTCTTCAACATTTTCCTTATGTTTCACCGACAGCTTACTAGAGGATCGTGATTGAACATTTCCAAATGTTGATTTTAAACGCCATACAGTCCTCTTTAGCATCGTTTCGAGTTAGATAATTACAATCGAAGACCGGAAAGCATTAAGCTTGGAAAATAGGTTATGTTCAACTGTCTGTTTTCGTTCTAATTTAATGCTTCAGGTACCGAAAGAAATTTTTCTTTATCGATGCACCTAAAATTCTTAGACGTGTTTGCG
>CM052138.1:15894077-15924077 GCA_028454255.1 Halictus ligatus | reverse complement strand
CGTGATCCGAGGAGAAGTAATAAATGCAAACGGATCGGCGAGGGGTAGCGTAAAAGGGGGAGAAAAGAGAGCTCACCAGGCGGAATAACAGAGAACAAGAAGAGTATAGAATGGGCAATAAGTTGTCTTGTAGTTGTGCTCCCCTTATCAGAAAGGCGTACCGTTACGAGGATTCCCCATGGCAGACAACGGCTAAGGGCGGAATAGGCGGCAGCGGAGGTCGAAGAGTTGACACTGGCCACTTGCTCAGGTGCGGAAGCTTAAGAGAAAAGAAGAGGTGCGCATACCATACCATTCAACCATTCAACCACTCCATTCGACCACATAATTATCAGTTTTCTTGTTTTCTTCCTATCGAAAAAAAAAGAGAAGTCTCTCTTTCTCTCTCTCTCTCTCTTTCTCTTTCTCTTTCTCTCTCTGGCACACATTATACATTTGAATGCATTTGTAATCTTTCGTTCTCCTCGGGGTAGAGCATAATCGACTTTTGATTTTCCACTTGTTTCGGTTCTGTCTTTTTACAAACGATCGATCGCAGTTGACTTGTTAAACATCATTGATCTCTCTCTCTCTCTCTATCTCTCTCTTTCTTTCTCTCTCTCTCTCTCTCTCTCTCTCTCTCTTTCTCTCTGTTGTCTTTGTAACCAACGACTTCACAAAATATCCACACGTAACATGTAGTATGACAGGCATATATGTATGCTCTTCTTCTGAGAGATGCGTGTACAGGTGTATCCATACACACATACACACATACATACATATATATGTTCCCAAAGCATACTTCCAAACGAAAATGGCGTTACCCTTGGCGCGTTAACGGCCCGGTCTTCGTAGACTCGCGATAAGGTAGAGTGACTGCATTACCGACGAAAATAGGGGAAAAATGGTTTCACGTGCAACTCGACTTTCTGTCGAAAATGGTTTCACGAAACTGCTCATTTCGAAAGAAGAAGGTCCAATCTAGAGCGCGCGCTGGTCATCAGCTGACGAGATTATGCGGATATTTGGTAATGTGCAGTCGGTCCCATAAGTATTCGTACGCCCGTAAAATATATATGTGTGTACATACATGTATACGTTCTCACGTACGTTTGCAGATTCTTTTCCGTGCTTAACTGAGAATTAGAGGATCGATATGCGTACATACGAACCCGGGGGGGTTTGGGAGGGGGGAGGGGAAGTCGTTTTGCGTATTGTGCTATAGTGCACCGGAACGAAATGGAAGGTATCGATTTCTTTCGTTCTTAAAATGAACACGATATATCGAGTATTCTTGTGTTACATAACAGAATGATCGCGAAAAATATCGCATAACGCGCGCTTTCTCTGGGGCCCGTGTACCCGATCGACTGTACCATTCGATAGTGTTCGATCGAACGCCTATATACAGATACACACACACACAGAGAAGATGCATTTCAATAAAAAAACGTTGGCCGACACATACTCGTCGAAGAAAGAGTTGTTCTGTCAGAGGTTCTTCTTCTTCTTCTTCTGGATTCTGTTCTCGTTACCGTTTGGTGGTCTTTTATTTTCTTTCGTTTCTGTCTTTCTCCCTTTCTTTTTTCCTCTTCTTTTCTGTCTACTCTTCTCCCCCCGTTTCCCAGCGTCTCAACAAACATACGCAGAACCACACCCACATGCAGACACACCGATATACATACATAACACATATGGACAAACTCGTACTTACGATCATCTGCGCGTTTGGTCAAGTCATCTCTTCCTTTCTCTCTATTCTGACTTTATTTCCGAACGCAATCTGTCCTGTTTTATCAATTTCTGGTCTTTCTCTGTTTCTTTACCATCTCTTGTTGGCCGTTCAAGCTCCGAGTATCGTAAACGTAACCGTAAATCGAAACGTGAACTGTTCCCAAAGACACACTTCCAAACGAAAATGGCGTTACCCTTGGCGCGTTAACGGCCCGGTCTTTGTAGACTCGCGATAAGGTAGAGTGACTACATTACCGACGAAAATAAGGGAAAAATGGTTTCACGTGCAACTACACTTTTTGTCCTTGTATGAGAATATTTTATTATTTTTATTTTTCGCTTCGACTCTTAGATCTTAAGTCTGTTGGCTCTTAAGACGTAACCTTCGGAGATCCGTAGAATTCGAAATAATATTTTACAAATTGTGTTCAAGCGTAATTGGGCACTTTCGTGACTATACCGGGCCCTTAACGGCAGGAAAACTGGCAACCATTCGAAATTCCGTCGAGTCGTTTAAAAAAATATCGTGCACTGGTATTTCGTGCTTGAATTAGAACACCGTGATCGTCGATCGTATACCGTGGCATTTTGTCGTATCGTTTTCAAACTTGCGCTAATAGTTCTGTTTATTCGAGAAGCCGTACGATTCTAATAGATAGCCTATCGCCGTTTATGATACTGATATCGTCTATAGTGTACAGGGTGTATAAAAATTATATCTCACGACCACCATAGTGTGATCCTACACCTCCGGATCGGTGGAGATCTGTGAAGAAAATGCCCCGCAGAATTTTGACCTCTAGAATTAAGGTGAAAGTGTCGAAAAATTTGAGTGATCAGTACTATAGGATGCAATAAAAGAAAATTTTTCGACACTTTCACCTTGATTTCTAGGGTCAAGGTGAATTTTACGGTGCATTTTTCAAACCACCGATCCAGAGGTGTAGAATCAAGGTATGGTGGTCGGGACATATAATTTTTATACACCCTGTACAACTTATATGGCAATACATTTTAAGGTCCAGCTTTCCCAGGTGGATTGTACAAGGTTGCAAGGGTTCGGGAGGCGACAAATCATTGTTCGATAATGCAAAGATGGGGCTTTTCAAGGGTGAAAAGCGTTAGATAAAAGATAAATCTAGCGCGCTATTCATCTGGCAGGTCCTACTTTTGCGTTTTCGAGCAACATTTTGCATTATTCGGTCGCATGATGCCTGTCAGAGAGGCGATCTGAGCGCGCGTGGCCGAAGCTATGGCAGCGCCGTTGTTTACGTTGTCGGCCACGCGTGCTCAACTTACGTTGTCGGATCGCTTCTCTGACAGGCATCATGCGACCGAATAATGCAAAATGTTGCTCGACAATGCAAAAGTAGAACCTGCCTGGTAGCGAGCGCACTAGATTTATCTTTTATTTAACGTTTTTGACCACTGATAAGWCCCATCTTTGCATTATCGAGCCATAAATCCGCGCCTCCCGAACCCTTGCAACCTTGTACGATCTAGCGTTGTGTGCGGCACACCAAGGCACACGCACACGGCACGCACACTGGGGCGGATCAAAGCCACCTGGCAAAGCTGGACCTTAAGGAATTGCTAAAAATTCATGTCTGTTATGTAGATTGCGAGTTTTATGYGTTTCCCGASCGAGCAYATTCAKTTTAAAMTGAATRTGCTCGSTCGGGAAACRCATAAAACTCGCAATCTACATAACAGACATGAATTTTTAGCAATTCCTTAAGGTCCAGCTTTGCCAGGTGGCTTTGATCCGCCCCAGTGTGCGTGCCGTGTGCGTGTGCCTTGGTGTGCCGCACACAACGCTAGATCGTACAAGGTTGCAAGGGTTCGGGAGGCGGCAAATCATTGTTCGATAATGCAAAGATGGGGCTTTTCAAGGGTGAAAAGCGTTAGATAAAAGATAAATCTAGCGCGCTATTCATCTGGCAGGTCCTACTTTTGCGTTTTCGAGCAACATTTTGCATTATTCGGTCGCATGATGCCTGTCAGAGAGGCGATCTGAGCACGCGTGGCCAACAACGTAAACAACGGCGCTGCCATAGCTTCGGCCACGCGCGCTCAGATCGCCTCTCTGACAGGCATCGTGCGACCGAATAATGCAAAATGTTGCTCGACAACGCAAAAGTAGGACCCGCCTGGTAGCGAGCGCGCTAGATTTATCCTTTATCTAGCGCTTCTGACCACCGACAAGCCCCATCTTTGCATTATCGAGCCATAAATCCGCGCCTCCCGAACCCTTGCAACCTTGTACGATCCAGCGTAGTGTACGGCACACCATGGCACACGCACACTGGGCCGGATCAAGGCCACCTGAGAAAGCTGGACCTTAAATTGGTTTTGTTGACGCCGGGCGCCTCTTTCTACTGCATGGATGCCGCCATTTGTATGGTTTTGCGAGCAACGTTTCTTTCGCGCTTTGTCCCCGATGATTTGCGATTCGATTGCACGCCCCTACGATGTAACATTTCACCGTTCTACTGTCGCTTTCTACAAACACAGAACCGAAGAACCGGCGCTGGTGTTTTTCACATTCCGTCCGGTGTTGGTTTTTCACAATCTGGCCTGTGCATCGTCGTGCCGTTTCGAGCCGAGAAAAATTTGCATGCTACAAAACTGTACTGCGTTACATGCTCTTGTTTACACACGCACACGGACACATGTATCCACCACACACGAGTCTGTAGAACATCGGCGCACACTGGCTGGCGATCTAGAAGATGCATGCATAACATTTAGCGACGTACTAATTCTTTTTGTCGTTGTTGTTGTTGTTGTTGTTGTTGGTTTTGTTGGATCGATCCCCATTGTTCTCCTGTTTCACCTAATCATAACGATTCACCTTTACGGCACGATATTACAATAACAATAATAATATTCCGTACAAACAGAGAAACGCCGAGGAAATGAAACGTGAACCTAGAAGATAAAATAAACAGTTTTTCTCGGCACGCTGATTATTTATTATAATGTCCCTCGGTTGAACGTGTATATGTACATTGTGTTGATACCTACGTTTTTTTGTTTGAACTTTTATTTTCCTTCTTCTTTTTCCCCGACGATGATGTATTCTTTCCGAGTGTTACGATTTTGTTTCGACTGTTTTGGCGAGCACGCGACACCCGTGTTGCTGGAACTCTTGTACAGGTCATCGACAATTGAGCAACGAGATTTTTTAGGTTGTGGGCCGAAGTTTTCCACGTAAGCGCCAGCGGGGCGGGCACGGTAAAATGGCAGCAGGTCTCGGAAGATTTAGTTCCTGTAAATATTACTTGCATCCAAGATTCACCGGAATGCGTCTTCCATATCACCGCGTACAATAGCCAAGTCGACAAAATTTTAGACGTGCGACTGGTACAGCCAGGTAAGTGCGGAGCCGCCCAACGACGATTAACAAGGGTCAGTCAAATATTAAACGGACAAGTTAAATATTATTAAACCACGCACAGTGAATTCATTCTCGGTATACAGTCAGTCCCACAAGTATTCGTACGCTCTTAAGGGGCCGGCATGGTTTCAAATCCATGGTATGCAAAGGTCAAAATTTGGACAAATTGCCGCTTCAATATTGCAACGAGCAGTTCAGAAGTGGTCGATTGTGTTTCCCAAAAGTCCAATCTACATCTGTATGGAGCCGAAATTGCGAATTTCGAAGCAAGTATGACTTAAGCATGATTTAATATTAACGAAGACACGCATAACTTCGTATGCCATTGACTTTGGACTGATCCCTCCATTTTCTATGAAACTGGAATGAAAAATTATTACGAATGTGGTTTATATTTGACTGACCCTTTTAAAAGCAACAGTTGGAGACGGGATCAAGAGTAACAGACTGCCAGAGTAACATTGTGAACGTTTATAAATCTATTATAGTCATTAACGCAATACCCCGCGGTAGTGGAGATAATTCCACGACGTTTATCGTCCAGGCCTCGGCGACGTATATAGAGAAGTCGCTGTAGTTCCAAGTGGGATTGTTGCTTTCGATTCCGGTCTCCCGCACGAAGAATAATAGAAAACGTAATAAATCCTTGTTTCGTTCATTGTTTAAGGAACACGTATCGGGCAGGCGTCGGAATGCTTCGTTTACTGGAAAGACACGATGACTAACGATACGTGGGGACTGAATTTTACCTCCCCCATAGATGCTAAACAATTCAGAGAATGTTGCGTAAGTTCACAGCGCAAGCTGTTTGTATCAGGTCAGCGGAAAAGTTTCGCCGTTTTCCTCTTTGTCGCTCACAGCGTGGCGGTGATGAGAACCAAAAAGAAAACAAAATACGCTGCTTGTTTAAACACCGTCCACCGATCATGAATTTGTCCGATAAATTTTGAATATTTAACAATTGCGTACTTAAATGTTTGATCACCTGGGAACACAAACGAATCGAAAGCGCGAGGACCTTTACCTGTAAAATTATTGCAACAATTTCAATCGTAACTTCTCGATTACTTCACGAAGAAGCAAACTAAGTAGCCTGTCGCGTTGTGAGCGGCAGAAATCATTTGCATCACATACATACACAAAAAAGGAGAACGGCCGGACTTTTGTTCATCGTGTTGTGCTTGTTCAAGTGTGGTTTGCATTTGGACTGGCCCGCGTTGCAAAGGAATTCAGGATGCCGTGACGATTCCTAGAAACCATAACACATTTCCAAATCGAAAGAATGGTCTCGACCCGTTGTGCGCAGTCCACGGGTTTCGGAGATAGTAAAATCGATTCGGCCCGACTCGAGTGATTTACAGTCATTAGTTAATTTTTCATACAGTCACCGTCGTTCAAGATTTCAAGGAAAGCGTCCTCTTCTTACTCGTTGAAGCTCGAACCACCGAACAGGCAGAAGATCAAAACACGAAGAAAGCCTCTATCGACACCGGCATCGCCGAACAGATCCAAAGAGCCGCAATGCACTTGTATGACACCGGAGCAATTTGCCAGACTTCGAAATCAGGAGGCCAGATTCCGGAGTTTCTGCGGTACGAAACACGCCTATTCGCTCTGCAATACGTAACACGTCAATTCCCAATTTTTCGATCAGCTCCTCCCTCCTTTCCACTCATCCACGCTGTTTTTTTTCTTTTTTTAAAACTGTTTCCACACTTTGGGAAAATTCAGTTAAGGGGGCTGGCAGGCATTTGGCCTTGACTGTCGCGCTAGGTTACGCTGTCCCTTTTTTCTAGACATTTTACGTCTTGAATAAGTAAGTAATCAATTAAAAATGCATACCACCGTGTTTGTACGTGTCTTTGCTACGTCTGTTTCTGGTCGAAAATGTTACGAATTATTGAAGTAACTACTATATAGTTGAAGTAACTACTAAAGATGGTATTAGGTTCGAATAGATGTAGTCTTGTAATTGTTACAAAGTAACATTGATCAGTTGTCCTTGTTACTCGGTAGTTCTAGTGTTAAATAAACTGTTTTCCCAGTCGCTGTATCACGCAAAAATATCTTCGATAAAAACCGATTGATGACAAAATTGGTCCAGGTATATTGTTGTGCTATTTCGTTTAACGGTCACTGGATCAAATGGTTCTTCGACTGTGCTTGAATTGCGATCGAAGAACGACATTCGAAAAATGACCGGCGGTGTTCCATATTTGACTTTCCTCCACCGTGCGAATGGATCGAATGAAATTTATTCGATTACAGCAAATTTATTTAGCGCGTTACCGCGCTAAGGTTTCCGTCGCGGTTCGAATTCAGATCGAAACTATATCGGGCTCCCTTGAATTTCGCAGGTTACTGATTTCCGGTGTTTTTATGGTTCCCCTACAGCCACCTCCACGCTTCCACGCACCATGGCACGATCAACGGAAATGGACATGACACCGTGCCGAGAGAAAATCACGGCAGCAACATCCAGCGCGTCCCTTTACGACAACGTGAACAATACCTCCGCGACGCCGGGCAAAACAGCGAAAGCTGGCGTTGATTCGGCGAAGCAGAAGGACAAACAGAACGAAACATGTCAGACGACACCGAAGACGGCGAACGTTGGTATCGAAACCGTTACCGTTGGTTCACAGGCAAGTTTACGGACCGTTGGCCGTTTCACCTGTTCTGTTTCATCAATTTCTGGTCTTTCTCTGTTTCTTTACCGTCTCTTCTTGGCCGTTCAAGTTCCGAGTATCGTAAAAGTAACCGTAAATCGAAACAGTCAGTCCCATAAGTATTCGTACGCTCTCAAAAATCGCATAACTTTGTCAATATTGGACTGTACTACTTGAAGTTTGTTGAGAAGTTGGAACAAATGGATCACTACATAAAGTGAGAAAAATACGCCTAAAATGCGGCAACCCGGTCGACAGATGCATCGCGTTTACCGTGACGTAACTCGCGATAAGGTAGAGTGACTACATTACCGACGAAAATAGGGGAAAAATGGTTTTACGTGCAACTCGACTTTTTGCCCTTGTATGAGAATATTTTTTGCTTGGAAACGGCTCATTTCGAAAGAAGAAGGTTCAATTTAGCGCGCACTGGTCATCAGCTGACGAATTTATGCAGATATTTGGTAATGCACAGTCAGTCCCATAAGTATTCGTACGCTCTTAAAAATCGCATAACTTTGTCAATATTGGACTGTACTACTTGAATTTTGTTGAGAAGTTAGAACAATTGGATCACTACATAAAGTGAACAAATTTTGTACCAAAAATTGCAATTGGTCGAAAGGGCAGAGAAAATAACCAATATCGGTGAAATTTTCAGCATGGATGTAATTTTGCCAGAGGAATTTTACATCTAATTTGTTCAAAGCGACAACTGTAAAGCATTTGTATGCTATACTGCAGTGTAAATTGTACACCTCACGGTTTCAGAAAATTAAATTTCCTTCTCGTCCACCTACGGTTACAAAATCATTGTTTTAATGAATTTTGTCATACCAGAAATAGATAACCTTCTTGAAATAATGGATCACTGTGCCGTAGAAATGATCTATACGAAAGATACGAAGCACCGCTGACATGGCACTTGCTTTTAATCAGGCACGCGTGTGCAAAATACAAGGACAGGATAACCGCGTAATTAACACCCACGTGCGGCCAAGTGCATATTTTCGTTGTGATAGTATTGAAAAGCTGCGTGGGTGACAAACTATCGATTAATTATCACCTGCTTTTGTTTTTCTTTCTTTTTCAACCAATAGGTGTCCTACGATATTAATTAACTTCCATTCTGTTTTCGACCAAATGCATTATAGTTTCGACCTCCTATGCTGGAACGTTGTTTCTCACTTTCACGTGAAAAAAAATGTTACACAAAGTTGCGCAAGAAATTATGCGGGATAGATATATTCAAGGGGCGGATACTTGGATCGCGAAAGGAGATCGGCTCTCGAGGGACAGATCCATAAAGTTGATATTATAAAATCATGTGTGACAGACTAAGAGCTTATGTCGAGGGGAACAAGCCGACCTCGAAATTAGGGTAGTACATATTCAGTGTAGCTCTTATCTACACGTGCATAATACAAGTGGCATCCATCATGCTAAGAGCATTACTCGCCGAGTATTCGATTGTTCATCTTCTAATGAAACGTCAGGACCGTCTCGTCTAGTCAGTTCTCGATATATGTCAACGACAAGCGTCTTATACATGATTGGACGTTGACATTTATTATTGCGACATCACGGCAGCCATGAAAAGTGACACGCTGTTGAACTCCTACAACGACTTAAATAATAACAAAGACAATTGCATAGAAAGTAAACCGTGTCATCTAAAAATATAGTCGAACGTGTATGAAACATTTTAATTGTCTAAAATTAGAATACCCCTAAAAGATCTTGCATCTCAAATGTAGTATTGTTGTATCACCTTGAAAGGGGTGATTCCCAAAGTCATTTACAGTAACTTTTTTCTTTGCGAAAACGTTCTCCGTAGCTTCGTTGAGGAATTATCAATGAGAAACACGGACCAATCAGCTTACGGTAACAGCTGAGCGCGGCGGTGGCATTGGCCGAGCCGGAATCCGTCCGCGGTAGCCGCGCTCTGATTGGCCCGTGTTTTTCGTTGATAATTCCTCAACAAAGCCGCGGGGAGGATTTTCGCAAAGGAAAAAGTTGCTTGAAATCGGCTCGGGAACCTTTCGAGGGAGCAGAAAATTTTTCGGGACACCCCAGTGCAACAAACCTGCAGACAATAACGGTATCTCTTGTTTGCAAAGTGTTGACAATACTCGCACTCTAAATTGTTCTCACGACGGATTGCAGATCGACAGCCCCGAGGAGAAGGGCACGTTGGTCTCCCCGAAGAAAATGGCGAAGCAGAACCAAGACACCGGTACCCAGCAAAATGGCACCGAGATGCTGAAGTCCGAGGGCACCCAAGCCGGCGGCACATTGCAGAACAAGTCCCTGCGAAAGGAGCAGCTGCATCACACGAAGTCGGCCGACTACACGGACTTGGAGATCCAGAACGGCAATATCTTCAACATAGTGAACAACAATCACGGCAGCAAAAAGCCAAAGAGCAAGAGCACCGACGACATGAGGATCGAGAACGCGCAGAACGGCGGGATCAGCTTGGACTCGAACACCCTGAAGAGGATGCTGAAACCGATATCGAGCATCGACAGTCCGGCCACGTCGCCGGAAATGACCAGAAAAAGACACAGCCACCATAGCTATTACCATCCGAGCAACAACAACCAGAAGTACGTCATGCAGGAGACCGAGAACGAGAACTATGCTCATCCTTATCGAGCACCGTACAGCAACAAATTCCAGGCTTCCAGGAGCGTGCACGACATGGGACGCCAGTATACCGGTATAGATAACAAATTGTTTATACGTACACAATACGTGTACTAACTGATTTGAGGTTTTCACGGCCCGGCGTCATACTGTTGTGTCTGTCGAGGCTTTTGGGGTGTAAGCCGTGTCCTGAAGGAAGAGATTTCCCAACGTTTCGTCAGCATTGCTGCTAACTTGATCAGGGGGTCTGGAGACACACTGATACTGAACTGTGTCGCTTTGCGTTCCACTTGTATAGTGGGCTCACTCGTTGCTACGGTTCGGTGAGCGCCAATCAAAGTTGACTCTTTTAATTGGGCGGCTGAAGTTAGCTGCAATGATCTGCAATCTCCTTCAGGACACGGCTTACACCCGGAAGCCTCGACAGACACAACTGTGTGTAGTAACTAACAATAAGTCACGGTTGATCGGAAAAATGATGAGATTTTTAGACAAAATAAAAATGTTCCAATTCAATGGTAAGAGTCAGTAGTCAAAAACTAAATTTTAATAAGTTGAAAATAACGTCTATGGACATATTCTTAAATTCTATTAATCGTTCCCTTGTTTTACGTATCGCATAAATGTATGAAAGCTGCAGTTTACTAATATATAAGTATCCATCAGAAATAGATATTTATTTACTTTTTATTTGCAAATCTACTATTCTATGCGAAATTCGATTAATTAGTGGCTAAGTACTTTTGCGATCAACTGTGCGTGCTTGAACACTAGAACTACCGGACTCGTGAAAAGATTTTTGGTTTGGTAATTATGTATATTTTAGTATTGCCAAATAAATGTATTTATTCGTTCGTATATGATAAGATCGAAACTGCACAAAATTAAATGCACTTTTATAATTTTTGAAAGGCAATAAAAATTGGACATTTTTAGTCCTCCGGTAGTTCTAGTATTGATTTTAATGTTTACTTCACAGTTTTGAGCACAGAATATCCGTTAACAATGTAGACATTAATGTACAAATTCTAGTCGCACTGCCGTGATTTTTTATTTTCTTGTGAACTGCGTCGCTTTGTCACAAAATGGTGTGATATGTCACGAGAAAAGTGTGGTTTCCTCCTTGAGACAAAAATAGTACCAACCGGATACTAAAAAATTATTAGATCGGTTCGATAAGTAGCCGTGCAAGGTTGCATAAAGATCCCTCGTTGAAATGACGACCTCTTGCATTATGATTAACCCCTTGCCTTATACGTAATACAAAATCCGGTTAAAAGTGAAATTTTAATCTACATTTTTTCATTATCTTCGCATGTGAAATAATCTGTCATTGTTTATTTTTCCTATATTCTACCAGCGATCACCTAAATGTACGTGCACGTGATAAACATTCTAATTTCTTGGTTTCTTGAAAACAAGATTCCAAATAAAAAAAGATTCCTCCGTATTTATAATTAATTTTTTCGTATAAAGTCGTCCTTCGTCTATGATTGTTGCACTACAATTTTTTACGCACTGTGCACAATTTTCTATTCACAAACATCAATTGTTTAAGGTGAACTCGATAATGTCTGCGGATTTTTATGTAAAATAAAAAGTTCGTGGATCGTTTGCAATATGCGCGGGTTAAGCAGAAATGCAGATCTTTCGTTAACAATCTGAATACATTAAGAACAGTATAATAATTATCTCAAAATTAAAATTATTTTAAATTACACCTCCCAATTTTGTGGATTCTGTATTAAACAAGTAAATATGCTTCGAATTGCATCCTGTTTGGAGTCACTTCAGTCCGAAAAATATCACGAATATGTTGGCGAGGGTTTTCCAAAAAACAAAAAAATAAATAAACCGAAACAAAAGAGTTTTATTATTAGTATCGAGTTTTCACATGTGTCGAGAAGTTACCTATTAACACTCGCGTTGAATGCACAAGTTCTTTCTCATGTTGAAAATGATAAACAACGTAACAACGCTGGCCAGGCTATCCACGAAATAATTCATAAGGCAAGGGGTTAAGCCGCAGACATAGCACACGACTGTCTGACATTTACGATAAAGGATGAATCGCTTGTTTGTAACCCCTTAAGGGGGCCGGCAGGCATTTGGCCTTGACTTTTACACTATGCCTTTTTTTCTATCCATTTTACGTCTTGAATAAGTAAGTAATGTCTGTATAGAGCCTTTTTTTCGATGCGCACACTAAATCTCTCGAAATTAATGGGATCTCTCAGCGGCAGCCATCTTGTGACGTCGCACTTGCTTCAGAACTCGAATCTTCTGCCTAATATTACAAATTACTCCACGATCAGGTAGAAATTCGCAATTTGGGCTCCATACAGACGTAGATTGGACTTTTAGGAAACACAATTGACCACTTTTAAACTGCTCATTGCAATATTGAAGCGTCAATTTGTCAAGATTTTCACCCTTGCATACGTATATGGATTTCAAACCATGCCGGCCCCCTTAAGTTTCCGGAATTGTTTAGAAATCGATATCGCAGTCAAAAATTTCGAAAAAATTCACAGTCATGCGTGCTATCGGGCAGAATGTTCACGAATTTTTCCGTAATTTTCGATTGCGCAGAACAGAAGAAATAGAGCAACTTAAGGCGGCCGGCAGGTATTTGGCCTTGACTGTCACGCTATGTTACGCTGTGCCTATTTTTCTTGACATTTTACGCCTTAAAATTAAGAAATTCGCAATTCGGGCTCCATACAGACGTAGATTGGACTTTCAGGAAACACAATTGACCACTTTTAAACTGCTTATTGCAATATTGAAGCGTCAATTTGTCAAGATTTTCACCCTTGCATACGTATATGGGTTTCAAACCATGCCGGCTCCCTTAAGTTTCCGGAATTTTTTAGAAATCGATATCGCAGTCAAAAATTTCGAAAAAATTCACGGTCATGCGTGCTATCGGGCAGAATGATCACGAATTTTTTCGTAATTTTCGATTGCGCAGAACAGAAGAAACAGAGCAAATTAAGGGGGCCGGCAGGCATTAGTTATGCATACGTACACGGATTTCAAACCATGCCGGCCCCGTTAATGTCACAACGACGACAGCGTTTAAAAAGGGAAAGCTGCTCACCTGGTTGGAGTATATAAATAAATGACATGGGGTGCGTGGGTCGGTCAGCGAGGGGTGCATGGCGCATGGTGCATGGCGCACGTCAACTCGTCGTCGAACCGTCCCTCGGACGGGGATGTTTCGCGAATTCTAACGATACTTTTTCGTCCGATCACCGTTTCACAATTGCTGCACGAGGGGCACCTGTTTGTCGTAGGCAGCAGAAGCAGGGCGTATTTAGATTCGGAACGTAATCGGTGCACAGGTGACATGTCGCCGCCGTCGGATAATGTCATCTTCGATAATCAGTGTTACGCGACCACGCCGAGCTCGTCGAACGGTAATTCGGACATGGAACAGCCGACGCACTGCAACTCGCGGCGTTGCAACGGCGACCAGACATATCAACAGCAAAGCATGCAATCGGTTTCGACGCCCGGAAGCCCCACCAGCAGGCTCCTACTCGAGTACGAGATGCACCTGCGGAACACCTTGGAGAAGGGCATGGACGCCGAGAGCTACAGCCTGCGTACCTTCGAGGCCCTGTTCACCCAGAGCATGGAGAACTTAGGTGAGTCGATACCCTCTTCGAATTTACCAGACGAGCTCTACGATGATCGGTCGAAAACGCAGCACCTGCTATCACTGGGTTCTCACAGATCAACTCCAAAGTTGTACAATCTCTGTGAACAATTTTTGAAGCTTCGTTACCTCGGTTGGAAACGTGTGCAAGTATTGTTCCTGATTTCTCGAGAATTTTTAATAAAATGAAGAAATATTGGGAAACTTATAATATTTGGAATGTCGTTAATAATATTCATCGGAAAGGCGAAAAAACTTTGACTCAGTGTTTATTCCTGTTCGGTATGTGCATAAGTTTAAAAGCAAGGAAAAAATAGACGCTAAATATAACCGATAAATTTATTTATTTAGAACCAAACTTTTATGAAGTGAAACATTACGCTTTTGTTTTGAAATGACTTGTTACGAAGCGTAATGCGTCTAATGTAGAATAAGACAATCTATTTCTTTCCTTTTTCATAACAAAATCTGTAGCCGTAAAAAAATTTCTTTCATTTTGTGTGATGAAAATTATAGATGTGCCAAATATCTAGTCGACAAAGGTCTCAGAATTATGACGGAGCCTCAATCCTCAAAACAAATGTCTTTTTCACTTTTGCAATGAAATATCTGCGTTTATCGGAATTCGATGTACATTCTGGATATATGAGAGCCTAATGATAGCATGAAATTGGAGGTTGTCGAACGTCTGATGTTCTGTAGTCAACGACCTACCTGAACGCTTCGAATGTTGCAGAATTGGCAGAAAACATGCCACTGAACGTGCAGCGCACACCTCACGTTTCGCGGAGACGTAAGTTGAACTATTTGAGACACGTTGTTTTCAAGTAGGCAGTCTGTTGATTCAAGTTTCGTTGCCCTTGCTTCCACAGGTCCCAGCTCGAACAACAAGTCGTCGACTCTGCCGTTGTCCTATCGATACTGCACCGAAAGACAGAACAGCAAGGACAGGGACGGCTATTATAGCGATCGCAATGAAATGGTGCGAGAGAAGAGGGAGAGGGACGCCGATCGAGATCGCGGATACCTGAGCGACTACAATTCCAGGTAATTGCGAGCTGTGGTCGAAGGGAAACCGTACTGTGTCCTTGCGATGGTGTAAGAGAATGTTGATGGTTTTTCTGATCGCTTCCCTGCACCCTTGTGCATCAATTTCTTAAATTTCATTGTGCTACGGATGCCTCGATACGTGTTACTAAACAATTTAAGGTCCAGCTTTCCCAGGTGGCCTTGATCCGCGCCAGTGTGGGTGCCGTGTGCGTGTGCCATGGTGTGCCGCACACAACGCTGGATCGTACAAGGTTGCAAGAGTTCGGGAGGCGACAAATCATTGTTCGGTAATGCAAAGATGGGGCTTTTCAAGGGTGAAAAGCGTTAGATAAAGGATAAATCTAGCGCGCTCGCTACCAGGCAGGTCCTAATTTTGCGTTGTCGAGCAACATTTTGCATTATTCGGTCGCACGATGGCTGTCAGAGAGGCGATCTGAGCGCGCGTGGCCGACAACGTAAACAACGGCGCTGCCATAGCTTCGGTCATAGCCGGTCCGAGTGAAAAAGCTTTAGTAAACATAGGTCGAAAGGTCAACCGTTTCTGAGATATAAATATTTTTGTTTGCTAGTGTTATGATTGATTCACTTGTTTCCATCTCATGCGACCTTTACTTTAGTGTTCACAAACCGCGTTCTGAATGTTCTTATTCAAGTGACGACGGTAGATTTCATCCGGAATCAGTCATTAATTTATCGAAGGAAGGAGGACGAGTGGAAATTCTTCTGCAAATATCAAAAGGCCAGTAGCAAATGAATCATGAAGTTAGCAAGCGAAAATGTTTATATCTCAGAAACGGTTGACCTTTTGAACTATGTTTACTAAAGCTCGGTTATTCAGTACAATGTATCCTATATGCCATATAAATATTGAATGGTTTTTTTTTTAACAACCTGTATATCGGGATCTCACCAGTAAACGATTCTTTAACAGAAGGATTGAAGAGTTTGTAATTGTTTTTAAACAGCGTAATTGTTCCAGTAGTCAGCCATTTAAGGCCAGTAGAGTCAGCCATCTTATTCTTGTTAACCCTCATCAGTCCCTTGCATCAATTTGACACATTTTTTTTTGTAGAAGAACTTTGTGACTTTTATAAGTCTTTAAAACACATTTGTTACAAAAAGAATATACTATCTTCTCGGTGCAAATTGTAGAAAAATCGTGTAATCATTTGTAAGCAGATATAGCAAGCAATCTGTTTTCAAGGAAGTCTGACTATTGGAAATAAATTAAAATAAGGCACTTTTACCCTGGCAAGAAAATATGTAATGTTGATGTCACATGTGTACTTCGTATTTTGTAATATGTAATGTTGTTAGTCGGATTGTATATGTGTGTTCGATGATATTTCAAGGTGCGCCAGCTGCATCGGCGAATCGGCTCGCGCACAATGGTTCCGGCATTCCGATGGATGGCAATCGGGAAGCTCGACTCTCGGATCCGGCGCTTCCAGTTCGATAAATCCGAGCTATTCGCATAAACGGGAGTCCCCGTGGGACTCTCTGCCATCACTGAGGCACGAGGGAAGCCTAAACGACAGCGGATACAAGTCGAATAGGGCCGACTCTTTGGAGCAGAGGTAATGCGTCGGTCTTTCGTTGTTTCGTTCGGTTTATGTTACGCTGTGCCTTTTTTTCTAGACATTTTACGTCTTAAATAAGTAAGCAATCAATTAAAAATCCATACAACCGTGTTTCTACATGTCTTTGCTACGTTTGTCCATCAAGTTTGTAAATTAAGAGGATCTCTCTGCAATATACGTATATGAACTTGCAAGGGCGAAAATCTTGACAAATTGCCGCTTCAATATTGCAATGAGCAGTTTAAAAGTGGTCACTTGTGTTTCCTAAAAGTCCAATCTACGTCTGTATGGAGCCCAAATTGCGAATTTCTATCTCATCGTGGAGTAATTTGTAATATTCGGCGGAAAATTCGAACTCTGAAGCAAGTACGACGTCACAAGATGGCTGGCGCAGAGAGATTCTATACAGACGCAGCAAAGACATGTACAAACACGGTGCTATGCATTTTTAATTGATTACTTACTTATTTAAGACCTAAAATGTCCAGAAGGAAAGGCACAGTATTTGTTAGAGTAATGCCAACTTCTTTTTGATACAACTATTTCCAGGAACTTTAGTATTACGCGATGTAATTTAAAATTCTGTTTATCTTTTTTCACGATTTAGGGGATTGCCGTTGGTAAAAACTTCAAATAATTAATTCGTGTTAGAAATGCTGCTCAAGGAGGAGGAGCAAGTCGTTTTTCTTCAATTTTATTCTAAAGATTAATAATTCACAGAAATGAAAAAGTTATGATGTCCCAGTAATCATTAAGTCTTTCGTCACGTGTATCCTTATAATTTTTTACTCACGGCTCAATTCTTTCTACAATCGTAATTATTCTATTATTCGTATTTATAATTATTGTATCATTAGAGACACCCTGTAGAGTGCAGTCGATTAACAATAGAAACGGTATTTACAGTGAGGAGCGTAACTTCTTTCAAAATTAGTCCAAATAACTTTGTTACTTGTTATATAAATTTAATTTTTAATAACTTGTTTTCGAGAAGTTGGAAGGATCAGTTTGTTAGGCGAGATGTAAAAAATTCTCGACAAAAATTTCAATTGTTCGGAATCGTGAGAAGCAACTTCTCGCGCGCAGAGATTTTTAAGGGATGTGAAATTGGTAAATACTAGTGGGAGAAAATTGGGGGTGAGTGTTTAGAGGTTGTCCAAAGACGCAGTCTTAAATTGCTAATATTATGGTGGCGGAAACTCGCAGAAAAAATGGGACGAGTCCCGTCCCTTGGGTCTCAGAGTCTCTTATACTGATTTATTGCCTGTGGTAGGGGTGGTCGAAGTGATTGGGGCTCGGTGTCAAATTCGAGGGACACTTTCGGTGGGTCTGCGCGACTATTTCCAATAACAAAGTAATCGCTACCACGTCGTTTCCGGTACAGTGATCTGCAAGGCACGGTTCCTTTGTCATTTTCCAGGGGCACTTTCGACAGACAGGACAGCGTGAGGTCCGACTACATGTCCGACAGAGAGGGCAGATACGGAATCGTACAGCAGGCGTCTCTGGAGAGCACGGACTCGAGGATTTGTTACCTGACGTCTTCGGAGGTGAGTCGTTTCGACAATGAGCGTAGTTGCTAACCGTAGAAACCGCGACCGGTGCCATAAAATTGTTCATCGATACTACCACTTGACTCGCGAAACTCTTACTTACACCGTAACGGTTCTCTCCCCTCGTTATTGGCGGTTACGTTGTCAAGGAAAATCAGCGAAAAATTGTCCAGCTTCGAATGATCAGAAAATGATTAATAATCATCTATTCGACCGTGAAACTCTCTCGCTAATAGTCGACGGACATGTCGCAATATCATTGGAAGAAATACTTGGACCGCCATGCTTAAATCCAGACACGACCGGTTTGACGTTTCGGATTTGCAAAAAAAAAAAAATAAATGAAATAGATCGATCGATGCGATTCTTTCGTTTGTAGGCGAACAATGCTGCAATTTGACGGAGAAATTTCTTGGTATCGATAATCGTATTATTCGCACGCGTGCGCGAAAGTATGCAGAAGCGCAAGCGCACGAATATAGAATTTTATTGCTACAACTACAGCTCCGGCACGGACGTATGTATGTGTGCGCGCGTACGTGATTGTAATTGTGTCGATCGGCGATGCAAAAAGAGCACGTATCTGTTTGATGAACCTTGATAAAGGACTGAACCTTTTTAACACTAAACCTACCAACCGTTAACGGTGTCTGGTAAATATTATGAAAATGGCAACCCCAAATTTATTCAGGTTGTCCGTAATTTTCCGTATAATAAATGCTTGGACAAGGAAATTTATCCCACCATTTTCCATAAATGGATTTTTATAATTTCAATAATTGTGTAATATAAAACCGGTCATTTGACCGTGGTAGGTTTAGTATTGACACAACATGGCGCAACACCGCGCACAGTGGCCAATTTGGACAAAGTCGGATTCAAAATCAAGGAACTTTAAATAAGAAGCAGATAGAGTGATGAAATTTTTTTTAAATTAAAGCTGAAACTTTGTAGAATATGGGAAAAATTGGAAGATTGTGGTACGAACGTTTTTTAACCCTGAGAAAATTCGTTAAACGTGCAAAAATTCAGATTTTTGTGACAAAAACTAATGAAATCATTTTTTCGTCGAAATGATTGCATGGTAATAATCTCCCTATTTTTCCCATATTCTACAAAGTTTCAGCTTTAATTTAAAACAAATTTCATCGCTCTACCTCATTTGTATCGAAAGTTCTGTGATTTTGAATCCGATTTGGTCCAAATTGCCCACTGTGCGGCGCACACGGTACACGATTTATTAAATTTTTCCTGCTGGAATTGTCTGGATCACTTTCATTATTGAACAACGGCTCGTCCACTTTAATAAACGCGCGTCCGAGTATTTTAATTGAAATGCACACCGGCGAAATATGACAATTACTAAGTCCGCGTGCGTTTGGGATATTTCGATTATGTGACAGGAAAAAGCGAGAGAGAAGTTTTGGTCGTTTCATGGAGATTTATTTATTTGCTCGTGTCCGTTTTCACTTGACACGTACAGCGGATCCAAAAAGTATTTAAACAGAAAAGTTTCCGTTTTGCGATTCCGAACTGTGATGAATTAGTTGAAATCATTGAAGTTACAGCAGTGAGTCAAGCAGTACACTTGCTTTAATTTACAGTTAAAACGTTCGAATAGATTTTGAGAGAATATCCTTGTGTCTGTATTTGTTTACAGGGAAGTGTGTAACACGAATATATAAATATCCATACGATTTGGTATTGCTAGAATAAAAATCAGGGGGTGAAATTTAGATTAGAAGAAAGAATTTCTTTAAATTAATACAAATCAAGTTTCTATCGGACTCCTATTCCTTACAATTTCTATTTTGCACAAACACGCGCGGTCTGACAGTAATAAACATCGCGAATTCTTCCTGGCTATAGTAATTTGTATTGTCTGTAGTGTTCTTGATATTTTCCGATGAACCATCGAGAAACATCGTCGTTTTCAGAGTCGAATTTCGCGAATAAATTAACGCCCGCGAGAAACGTGAAGAATTCCGGTTCTTTTAATTTCGCGGATGTAGCAAGCCTCGTGCAGACTCTTTCGATCGTCGGCATAGTTGTTCCCGTGCGAAGCTGAAAAGGAAACACCTGGAATTTGATGAAAGAAACACCTGACCCAGTGCGAAATTCGAAGATAGATTTTCCTTGTCAACAGGTGCATGCGCAAACCTCGAGCCGCCAAGATTTTCTCTCGACTGTACCATTTTTCTTGTTGCAATCGTTACGATAAATGGGGGGTATCGGTGCCTGGTTGTCGCTGGCTTATGACAACCACAGTAAATCCAGAAAGTATGCGAACACCTTCCGAGAAACTAATATCTATGATAATCCCGTTAAAAAAAAAAAAAAGAAGTAGGTCCCATAGCAAATGTGAAAACTAGATTTTTATGGAAAATAAAATTGGTCCGCACGTCCATTGCAAGAAACAACACGCGTTTCGAAACTTCTCTTCTCGAGTTATTTTCGAAACCGATTTTCAAGCTCTGGCGTGCAAACTGTAGTAGCGGTTGCAGCAATGACAATAGCGAGATAGCGATGGCAAATAGCAAATAACAATAGCAACATCCCCCACTCGCGCTGCTGGCGACTCGTCTCCTACTACCCCGTCACCACCCACCCCCCCCCTATTTTTACTCCGTTACTTTGGAAACCAAGCTCTGTCTTTGAAAGTACTATGCCCTGGATCCGTGATCAGCAATAGTAGCAGTAGCAGCAATAGGAATGAGGATAAGCGAGATAGCAGTAGCAACATCCCCCATTTGATCTAGCGTTTCTAGTGTCCTGTCACCTCTATTATTTTTTTTTTCCAAACATTGAAAACGTTCCAAGCCTCGGCATTAAAAGTACTATACCCTAAAGCTGTGATAGCGGTAGCAGTAGCAATGAGGACAGCGAGATAGCAACTACCAAATGGCAACATCAACCACCTGGGGTGGCGTCTCGTAACGCACTATTCTATCGCACCCATCATTATTATTTTTATTATTATTTTTGGAATCGTTTCTGTAATTGATATCGAGGATGCTGTCTCCTAAAGTTTAGAGCAGTAGCAATAGCAATGAGGACAGCGAGATAGTAACTACCAAATGGCAACATCAACCACATGGGGTGGCGTCTCGTAACGCACTATTCTATCGCACCTATTATTATTATTTTTATTATTATTTTTGGAATCGTTTCTGTAATTGATATCGAGGATGCTGTCTCCTAAAGTTTAGAGCAGTAACAGTAGCAGCAGTAGGGATGAGGATAGCAAGATAGCGATGGGAACTAGCAACTAGCAAATGGCACTAGAAATGGCAACATCCCCCACCAATATCATTTCTGCAACGTTACGGTTCTTAAGCTGTTTTAATCCCTTATATCAAGGGCGCTATGCCCTAAAGTTCAGAGCAGTAGCAGCTATAGGTGTCAGAACAGTGATATAGCGATGGTAACTAACGAATAGCAAATGGCAATAGAAATGGCAACATCCCCCACCCGGGCTGGTGTCTCGCCTCGCACTATCCCATCACCGACATCATTTTTGCAACGTTGCGTTCGGAAGCTATTTTAATCCTTTGCGGTCGTATGTCTAGCCACCAACGTTTCATTACCGTTCCAGTCTGTTCTCAGCCAGCCCAGCAAAAAACCATACTGATCTCATATTATAGTAAGTGGACAAGCTTCGGAGATCCTCCGTCGAATTCGAAATAATATTTTACAAATTGTGTTTTACAAAGCGTGACAGAGATACAGTGGGTGTAGAAAGTATTCGTACTGGTGTACCTTTATTGGCATAAAGGGTCTAGCCGATTAAGATGGTCAAAACTGCCCTCAGAGGTTTTTCAAAACTGCCTTTAGAGGATGCTGACCAAGAAAAACTGCTCTGAGCAAAATATCAACCCTCCTAGGGGGGTTTCAAGGCCCCTAGGACTGACTGTATATCACCAAATATCTGCATAAACTCGTCAGCTGATGATCACCGCGCGCTAGATTGAACCTTCTTCTTTCGAAATGAGCCGTCTCCCAGCGAAAAATATTCTCATGCAAGGACAAACACGTAAAACCACGT
The DNA here is from genome assembly GCA_028454255.1 of Halictus ligatus. Taxonomy (NCBI): domain Eukaryota; kingdom Metazoa; phylum Arthropoda; class Insecta; order Hymenoptera; family Halictidae; genus Halictus; species Halictus ligatus. The sequence goes on along the minus strand of CM052138.1, from coordinate 15,901,751 downwards.
AAAACCTATTTTTGTCGGTAACTTGGCAACTCTTCCTTATCGCGAATCTACGTCACGGTGAACGCGCTGCATCTGTCGGCCGGGTTGCCGCATTTCAGGCGTCCGTTCTTTCACTTTGCGTACAGCGATCCAATAGCTCTAACTTCTCAACAGAAATTCACCTAGCATAGCCCGGTATTGACGAAGTTATGCGATTTTCAAGATCGTACGAATACTTCCGAGACTGAATACGACCGCAAACGGTTAATCCTTGATAGTTAATCCCTGACCGCCTAGGCCTCGAGCATTAGGGCAGTAGCAGCGTTAGGAAGAGGGACAGGGGGAGAATGGGAGAAGACAGCGACGGGGAAACTATCAAAGTATCAAACGGCAACACCCCCCACCTCGGGGTGCCGTTACGTAGCCCGGTATCGACGAAGTTATGCGATTTTTAAGATCGTACGAATACTTCCGAGACTGAATACGACCGCAAACGGTTAATCCTTGATAGTTAATCCTTGATCGCCTAGGCCTCGAACATTAGAGCAGTATCAGCGTTAGGAAGAGGGACAGGGGGAGAAGGGGAGAAGACAGCGACGGGGAAACTATCAAAGTATCAAACGGCAACACCCCCCACCTCGGGGTGCCGTTACGTAGCCCGGTATCGACGAAGTTATGCGATTTTTAAGATCGTACGAATACTTCCGAGACTGAATACGACCGCAAACGGTTAATCCTTGATAGTTAATCCTTGATCGCCTAGGCCTCGAACGTTAGAGCAGTAGCAGCGTTAGGAAGGGGGACAGGGGGAGAAGACAGCGACGGGGAAACTATCAAAGTATCAAACGGCAGTAGGAACGGCAACATCCCCCACCTGGGGGGTGCCGTCTCCTCTCCCACTCTCCTGCCCGCCCCCACTCTCTACTCCGCGTCGCCCATTTTCCCGGTTCCGCGACCTCTTGCGCGTACACCCCCTCGACCGAGAGGTTTCGTTTCCCTGCTACCGGCTGCTGCTGGCTGGTGGTCCGTCCGTCCGTCCGTCCGTCTGTCGGTGTGCCCGTGCGTCCGTTCCGTTCCCCGTTTCGCGCGTCTCTCTCTCCGCAACTCACCCGCGGTATTGATTCCCCTCGCGTTACCACGGCTCTCTCTCCTCTTCCCTGTTCTCCAGCGCAGTAGTCTGGAGCAACGCGCGTTCACGGCTGCGGACACTACTAATTTGCCGCTCGTTCGCGGAACAGTCGCAACATAGAAAACGGCTGGAGAGAAAGAGAGCGAGAGAGAAAGAGAGAGAGAGCGAGAGAGAAAGAGAAAGAGAGAGAGAGAGAGAATATATATCATTATCCGCGAATAATCCGAGGGGGATCGATTGTCATTCTTCTATTTCTCTGATTAAACACGGAGGTGGTAATATTTTGTTTGCTCCTGACCTGCTGGGCGGTTTCCTCCAGGAGCTGGCACGTCAACGATACCCTCTGGAGCTTGTCCGGCGGAACATCACGGATATATCACGATGGACGGGGATACGAGTGATACTATCGAGGATTACCGGAGGCACACGCCAAATCCGCTCGTCATACGTTAAGAAACGACGTCGGACGCGCGCGAACGATTGCTCTATGCGTCGGTCGTTCGACGGGATAGAGTTCGATCACGATTAACGTGAATCGGCGTGATCAGCTGCTACCGCCGCCGCTACCCTCCCCCGCCCCGCAACCCCTCGCACCACCCCCTCGCCGAAGAGAATCTCGAAACGGTTCCGTTTCGAGCGACGTTCGTTCGGAATCATTACAGATGAGATATCGGGTCGGTAAACGCGCTCGAGGCGAGGAAACGTTGTTCTCACGGGAGCAAACTGTCTCGGGGAGACGTGGTTTCGTAAACGGGGACGAGCACACGTCGTCGTCGTCGTCGTCGTCGTCGTCGTCGTCGTCGTCGTCGTCGCGTCGTCTCGCGATCTCTAGTTGCATAGTTTTCCACGGCACGTGCAGGCTCACGTGCGACAAACGAACGACGAAGATGCACCAACGCGTTTTAGATAGTACACCCGGTAGACAGACGTAGTATCCGTTCCGATTAGCGTGTACGAGTGATTAGGTACCTGGCATAATATTAATCGTTAACCGTACGGTCCCCGATTCGTTTTTACTTGTTCCGCGCGTTCGAGAATGAATCCGGTTCGAGAACGTTGAAGGGAAACGGGAAAATGGTGGTCTCGTCTGGCTGACCTTTTTCTGGTTTTTTCTCCTCTTCTGCTGGACAGACACCGCCGTTCGACACGGCTCGTTGTTCGTTTTCCGAGTACAAAGATATAATATCGTAACATAGTGAGAGGAGGATAGACAGAACGACGAAACCGGAGATTTGAATAAACAAGAACGGATAAAGAGCGAGGAGGAGAGAGGGGAAACAGGGGAGGAGGGTAGACAATAGGGGAGGAAAGAGGCGCAGAAGAGCCTGATTCGACAAACCGGAAACGAATGGAGATGAGCGAACGAGGACACGTACCTATCCTGTAATATGTATACTTAAGGGACGAGAAGAGAAAGACGAAGAAAGTGATATCGATTGAGAGAGAGAGAGAGAGAGTGAGAGAGAGAGAGAGGGAGGAAAGAGGAAAACAAAGATCGCAAAAATATTTTTATACGGAGAGTTCGTTTCTACGCGTGTATTGCAAACAAAATATTCTATATATTTACTTTTAATCGCGGAACACAAGGTCTGCCTCGTTAACGAGTCCCTCGGACAGATAGATTATTAATTACCAGACACTCGCGGAAGACGATTCGTTGAACGATCGCTTCCGTTTCGTTGATCGATTCGCTGACGTTCGTGTCGATCGTTTACGGGGAGGATCGACCGGAGAGTTAGCGGAAATAGAGAGTACAATCGTTTCCGGATCGACCGAGCACGAACAGATTCACGTGGTGAACAAACACAGAGAGAGAAAGAGAGAAAGAAAAAGAGAGAGAGAGAGAGAAAGGTTCGTGTCCGGCTGGAACGTCGATCGCGGTGACCAAAGTCGCATAATCACGGATTGTCGCGAAAGAGGGTGCTGATATCGCGGTGTGCGTACACACACASACACACACACGCGAAAACATATATAACGAAAGTGCAAAGGGCTGAAATCGTGGTACAAAAGACAACACGGAACGGGGACGTTTCACCGTTGTAAARAATCTAGACGTATGTGTGCGTACAATAACAAAACGGTTTCTCGCGAAATGGATCGGTAAAGTTTCGCGTGCCGGCTTCAGGGTTTTGCGATTCTTCTTTCCGCGGCCGCAGCTGCTTGCCGCCCCCAACCACCCACCCACCCAGCCACCCCCCGCGTCCCCAATTTCCTCTTTTCCACTGTTCGCCGCCGAGCACACGCTGGAATGATCGATAACGGCGAACGGATCGACAACGGCGACGAGCGATTAGTTTCGCCTTGCGAAACATGCTCAACGCGAGCCGGCTCTGCGTATTCTACTTCGTCTGCACGCTGGTGATCAGTTTGTTGCGCGCGCTCGCCAGGGACCTGGAGACGTTGCTCGCCGTCTTCCTCGAGAGGATCCGTCGTGCCGAGGATCGCGAGCGCTAGATCGATCCTCGACGGGGATCGTTGCCCGCGCGCGCGAGGAAAGCGGAGAACTGAACGAATGATGGTAGAGCCGAGATGGGCGATCAGGTGTATGAATAGCACGTTGAGCCTGTTGAACCCGAGGAGCAGCTACGAGGACCTGAGCACGTTGCACAAGAAACGTTGCAAGAAGTACTGTTGCCTGTGCAGACGGCACACGATCAGCGCGATCAGCATCAACGAGTCGAAGAAGCTCTACTGGATCAACTGCAAGAACATCCGGGAGAAGGTGAACCTCGGCCTCGGCGACGGTTACTATTACAAGCTGCTCAGGCTGGTCGACGGGGCGCTGAACACCTGGGTGCAACACTACATCGACGGCCTCAGCCTGACCCGCAACGAGATCATGGACAAGATCAACAGCTCCGAGAGGAGCAACGACGCGAGGCTGTTAAAGGAGGGTTGCTACTGTCATTACCATCCGCACATGACCGCCGACGCGTGCAATGCCGACTTTCTGAAAAAAGTTGTAAGTTTCTGGGCCGGCGACGGGTTTAGAGGATTGCGCGACAAGCTCCGCGGTATGACCAATTACGCCAAAAAGGTAGACACCAGTTTCCGGCGTGAACGTTTCTTCTCACTGCTCTGTTCACCGATGTGTTTTTCTCGTTTGACCGTACCCCCGTTCGTTTTCTCGTAATATTCGTTTCTCCTTTTACTTCTTCTACCACTCTCTACGGGGCGCAAATTGGCCCCCATGATCTTTCAACCCCCTCGGAGAACGGTGTGAACGGAGAAATGTTTCTTACCAAAGTCGATTTAACCGAAATGGCAATGTTTTAAATGAAAAAGAAATCGAGGTAGATGTCGTATCTTTTAACGGAACTGGGTATTTTTAACTTCGTGATGTTGTAGGCGACGTCGAAACGAATTCAACGAGCTGCTGTTCGGTGACTTTCCGGGCGACCTTGAATGATAATATCACCTTGAAGGGTACAATCGATTGCCAGGATGTTTGAAATACGTACGTAATAGCAACGCTTAGCAGTTGGAGGTAAACAAATGAACGTAAACATTGTGAGTGCTCGTTTCCTCAACATTTGCGTCGCAAGATCTGTTTGTTCGTTACATGAAATTGTGAGATACATTGTACTTTTTGTAGGTTAAGTTCTGAAGCGTTGTGTACGTTCATTTGTTTATCTCAAAATGCGAGACGTTGCTGTTACGTACCGTTGACATATCTCAAATATTCTGGCGGTTGATTCGTCGCGATATTTTCTTTCAAGGTCGTCTGAAAGTCATCGTATAGCAAGGTCGTTGAATTCGTTTCGACGTAATCCACAGTATTATGAAATTAAAAATACTCAGTTCCATCAAAAGTTACGACAGAGACTTTGATTTGTTTTTGTTGAAAATCGATTTTTTTTATTTAAAAAATTGCAATTTCTTGTCGGTTAAATACAGATTACCTTTGGCGCGACAAACTTTTCTTTTCCAACCACCCGAAGGGGCTGAAAAATCGTGGTGACTAATTTGCGCCGCAACCTGTGCATACAGGGTGGTCCACGCAACCTGCACACCTATGTAACTTCTAAAGGATGCGGTGCAGGAAAAAGTTTTGTATACAGAAGTTGCATGGTCTGAAGGGGTACACAATTTAGCGTATTTATTTTTTGTTACAGGTGGAAGTGTTTCGGAGATTTGATGGTCGACTTTGGTTTCTTAAATGAAATACTATATTTTTTATACCGAAGTGTGGAAGAATGTCGAATTCTGAGTAAAAAAGTATTGACCTTCATTAGCCCCAAACCTAATAATTAACGAGTAATTTCACTTTATTTCCTGAACATTTTCTTCGCGTAATATCGGGTTAGAAATTCAACTAATATCAGGAACTATTAGCTTTAGGCTACCTTCGACTTATTAGAACCGTATTTTTATAAATTTTTATTCAAGTTTTGTTCCTCACAGTTTATTAAGAACAAATTTCATTATCATTTAACCAGATACATCATAAAATATTCGTGTATAAATCGTCTTGTTTGATGTATAAAGTGTTAGATATACAACTTTCTATACTGTAAAGTACATTTATAAATTTTTATTCAATTTCTGTTCCTCACGGTTTATTAAGAACAAATTTCATTATCATTTAACCAGATACATCATAAAATATTCGTGTATAAATCGTCTTGTTTGATGTATAAAGTGTTAGATATACAACTTTCTATACTGTAAAGTACTTTTATAAATATTTATTCAATTTCTGTTCCTGACGGTTTATTAAGAACAAATTTCATTATCATTTAACCAGCTACATCATAAAATATTCGTGTATAAATCGTCTTGTTTGATGTATAAAGTGTTAGATATACAACTTTCTCTACTCTAAAATACTTTCATAAATTTTCCTGTTCCTCGCAGTTTATGAAAAATAAAATTTTTGTATGTTCCTACGACGACCACCATGGATGAAATGTTAACGTGACAATGTTTATAAACACGACACTTTTCTCGCTGTTCTGCGAAAACCTATGACAAGGTTGAATTTCTAACCTGATAATACGCGAAGAAAATTTTCAGGAAATAAAGTGAAATTACTCGCCAATTATTAGGTTTATTGCTAACGCAGGTCAACAATACATTTTTCCTCAGAATTCGACATTCCTCCGTATTAACATGCCATAAGTATAGCATCTCATTTACGAAAACAAACTCGACCTTCGACTCTCCGCCCGTGAAACAAATAAACACACTAAATCGCGTAGCCGTTCAGACCACGCAACGTTCTGTACGCAAAACATTTTCGCGCAACAAATTCTTCGAAAGTTCTAGCGTAAATGTGCAAATTGCGTGGGCCACCCTGTGTACTCACCATCTGTGAAATATCACGTTGAAGAACACCCGTACGTGTCGGTGCGTCGTCACCTTTGCCTTCGGCTTCCTTTTTTTATCGGTTTCATTGAACAAAGTGACCCCCCACCCTGTCACTCGCCAGCTTCCCCTTCCCCTACCAACAACCCCCCCGTTACCAGCCACCCTTCCAACGTGCAACTGCATTCGACGTTTACCCCACGAGCATGGACCATTTACTGCATTAAAATCCGTGCCACGTCTATGTTACTCGAACCGGCATACATTCCCGCGGTAGATGGAGATTAGAGTTCCTCGGATGGTGTGTTACTATTTTTATAAAATGTCGATATCTATTTACACACATTCAAGGTTATTCACGGTAATTATTCATGAAACCGTTGCTAGATCACACTCTCCTCCAGCACCGTACACAACGTCGTTGCGTGTCGTCTTCCGTCTCTTCTGGTTATCTCTCTCCCGGTTTTCGATCTCCTTTTTCGTCGGCCATTCCTTTTTCCCGTGAACTTTGTAAGCTTGCCCAACCACGCTTGCCTTGTGAATTCAGTGCACGGGTCACCGATGTCCACGTCACCGGTCTACTCGAACCTGGGATATGTATGTCCTACAATTCTACGGATTCGTTATATTATACACACACATTACACACAAAAGTAGAGGTTTCTCGACGATTGTCTCGGGCGACGATTCGCGGAACGTCGCCGGCGTTTTTCGATCCGTCGAACGGAATGGTCGGAGACTCAGGAACACCCTCGATTGTTGTAGATGTCCGACGACGACAGAATGTCGCTGACCACCGCCGTCAGCGACGACGACGACGGCGAGAGCGTGATCAACTCGCCGTACCGAGGGAAACAACCCGGCACCGCCGCGGCCTCCTTCAACTGCACCGGGGCGGTGCGAAAAGCAGGGTAAGTGTTTTCGGGGGGCGAGAGGGTCTGCCTACAACCAGGAAGTGAAGGAACCCATTACTCTGATCGGGAACTCTGGTCCCGCAGGTTCCTCAGCGTGAAGAAATGGCTGCTCCGGAAGAAACACCAGATCGAGCTCGCGAGGAAAAGAGGATGGAAGGACTACTGGGTCTGCTTGAAGGGCACCACCCTGCTCTTCTACCCGTGCGACTCGCTGGAAAGCAGGACCATGGAGGCCGCGCCGAAACATCTGATCATAGTGGACGGCGCGATCATGCAACCGATACCCGAACATCCGAAGAGGGACTACATATTCTGCCTGAGCACCGCGTTCGGCGACGCGTA
>CM052138.1:15833839-15893282 GCA_028454255.1 Halictus ligatus | reverse complement strand
ATTTGAAGACGATAATTGTATAATTAATGCTTCCAGTATATGGACGATCTCTTGTCGATGGGTCCGCCCGTTTACTTTGTTGTCACTCCTGGGCTCAACTATAGTAACAGAGACGTTCAGAACATAATTTGCGGAGGACAAGGATGCAACGACGATTCGATGTACACGCAAATATATTCGGCTGCGAAACAACCCGGAAAGTACGTATCTTCTTTATTATGTTCGGGACGTTCGTACTTAGGCCAATATACAATGTGCAATGTCATACCGTTGCAGAAATTTCGGAAAACAGTATGACATCTTATTTTTAAAACAGTAAGACATCTTGTTCCAACATAGCGAAAATATTCATTTCGAAAACATCTGAAGAGCATGATTTTGGTAACCAGTACCTGCCACATATAAATATTGTGATGATTTGTCTGCAAAATTATACTTATCCATAAGATGGTTAATTGTCTTTTGGAGATAATGAAACACTGAAGATAAATTCTTCTTTTGAACAGTACCTTGATGGTGTCTATTAAATGTAGCTCTAGGTATTTGAAATCTTCATCGACTTATAGTTGCATATTGCGTAGTATATCAATGATATGTTATTATAGAAATATATTAATACACCAACACGCTAATACACTATCGTCTCGATCTATTACAGATCATATTTGTTGAGAGCAGCTTCATCTTGGATAGACGATTACATCGACTGGACTATCAGCGATGGCTGTTGCAAATACTTTCATAATAATCAGTCTTTCTGCCCGCACAACACAGGTAAACAATAACCGGATCCTTTCGCTTAATGTTTCACGAATAATTTCACTAATCAATCTTATTGCTTAGAAAGTGTTAGAAAAATAATTTGAAGGCGAACAAATTAAGTTTCAAAATTGGCATAGAGCAAGCACTGCACGCGATAAAATACTGGGTGTCCTTAAAATGTTGTATTTCCTTGAAAAAGGTGGTTCCTGAGAAATGATAAAACTCAAAGGGAAAAAATGTTCACCATCACCTTTGCGCTAACACTGTAATAACAGGGGAAAACAAAAAGTAACGAATTTTAAGTGCAAAACAGAATTTTACGAATTTTAAGTATAAAACAGTTTCCTCGTACATCTTGTGACTCTTGTATATACAAACGTATATTTTTTGGGATTTCTTTCAGACGACAAATTGTGTTCGGAATGTCCCATCGAGGTGAACGATTCTCGACCACTCGAAAGCAGCTTTCGGAAATATGTATCCTACTTCCTGCAAGACATACCTGATCAAAAGTGCATAAAGTCTGGTAGGCCCGCGTATCTAGATGTAAGATTATCTTTTCTTTCTTTTAATATCTTCGTATCTTCAAACCACATAGGGTAAGGGACCCAATCACTGTGGGGGTGTCGATTACAGCGCCCATATTAATTATACTTATTTTTCCAATTGTAATCGGGTTCCTTACTCTAGCAGGAACTCGAATAAACTAACGTTCGAACTGTAATCTTTCAGGCAATGGAGTATTACTATGACAGGGAGGGATTAGTGGACGTTGGCGATACTTACTTCATGGGTTATCATACTCCGTTGAAGAAGTCCTCGGATTGGTACGAGGCCTTGAAATCTGCCAGGTTGATAGCTGACCAGATTACGACGATGATTAACGAGAAGAATTTCGCAAAGGAGAAGATAACTGTATTTCCATACAGGTGGGTTTCACGCATTTCGATTATTTTTTAGACGCGTGCTGCTAAAAGAAATGGATCAGTCCAAATTTATTATTGTACTGTTTCTTTTCTTTTTTTTCTTAACGATATCATCACAACTCAAATATCCACAATTTTTTGAGAATCGGAAATTTAGCGTACAAATACTTTCCGAACTCACTGCGGATACATTAATACGTATTATTAGCTTATAATTAGTATTGTGTCTACAAGAAGAGTTATTTTTCTCTTTTTTTTTTTTCGTTTTCAGTGTGTTCTACGTCTTTTACGAGCAGTATCTGACAATCTGGAGAGAAGCTGTATCGTCCTTGGGTTTCTCGCTTTGCGTCATCTTTCTAGTCACCGCGCTTTTGACAGGATTTTCGCTATTTTCGGCAGTGATGGTGGTACTGACGGTACTGATGATCATCGTGAACATTGGCGGTCTCATGTACTGGTGGAACATTGAATTAAATGCAGTGTCTCTCGTCAATTTAGTAATGGCACGTACAAATTCGGTGATCAAGTCTTATGCAGTCTTTTCTCGATACATGTCCGAAATATCTAGCCGATAAAAGTCCCAGAACTGTCCCCACTGCCCGCGAAGTATACCCCGTGAGGTGCCATTACTAATTCAGTAACAAAACTATTATTATCTACATTTCACACATTTATACTAAGCGGGACTTGTGTACACTCTTTACTCGACATATTTATCGACATAAAACATTTTTATTTCTCATTATTTTTTAACGGGACCTTCGCCAACATATTCGTGGCATTTCTCTAATGAAAACGATACCAGACATGACACAATTCCGATGATATTTACCCGCGCGATGAAAGAAGTGCCTCCTGAACGATATTTGTCACTCGGTAGACCCGTGTTGTGGACGTACATCGAGAAAACACTGTATCTCCGTCTTTCTCGCTAAATTTGAGATACTAATCAACGTGAATCTGTTTTCGCAGGCTGTCGGCATCTCCGTCGAGTTCTGCAGTCACATCATTCATTCTTATTTGCGTTCGAAGGGAACAACGAGCCTGGACCGAGCTACGGAGACGCTTAACGAAATGGGAAGTTCCGTAAGTGCATGCCGATTAGTATGCAACGAGAAAACTAAGAATTCGCGTCTTCGGAGGCTTCTCGAGCTTCGTGACCTTCACCTGGCGACATGTACAGAGAAATCAAATATGCGAATAATGTATGTCCGCAGGTGTTCTCCGGGATCACTTTGACCAAGATCATAGGGATCATCGTACTAGCATTCTCGAAAACTCAAATCTTCCAAGTATTCTATTTCCGGATGTACTTGGCCATTGTGCTGTTCGGTGCTGCACACGGTCTGATACTTTTGCCCGTATTGCTGAGTCTCATAGGTAAGAAACCTTGAATCGAACGTTACACGTCGCGTTGCATTGTTGTAAACATTAATCATTCACAGGACCCTCGAAATCCTCCGGGCACAGGCGTAACAATCGGAAAGCGAAACTATAGGTCAACAAACGAGACACAACAATTAAACGGAACTGTGATTGTTCAGCGATGACAAGCCAAACGCGAAGCATGTTACATGTCACCGGTTTAATAATTGTGCATTCGCATTTACGATAATTACGTCATTTTGACAAGACCGAGAAAAAGATCCCGAAATTGATCCTTAGACGACGGAGCATTCTTGTAACTGTACAGGGACTATACAGGACCATTCTTGTAACTATACTGTTGTATGATTACAATTTTTCACGTAAAGGATGACGTTATTCTGCCATTTGTAGAACAATTGATCGGAAATTTCGTGATTCTTATTTTTTTAACATACAAAAAATATATATATATAAGTAATCGTGCGACAAAACAATGTAACAACGTTCGTTACGAAAAGGGCCATCGACGACTAGTCCATTATTTCATAATTGTTACACGACAATTATCGTGTTGCATTGTACGACGACCGTTCAGTCTGCAGCTAGACATGTACAGCTTCGAACATTGGCGTAAACTTGAAGAAGAGACGAAGAGGCGTTATGTATTCTCTTCGTTCTTCCCTAAGCTAGGAACTATAAATCTAAGAACGATAAGATCGAAACAAAAACGAAGTGAAACGCGAGCGAATGAAATTGAGAAATGCGAATATGCGAGCAACATATTGTATAAGTATATTTATTACTTTATTTTCGATAAAACAATTATTAAAGATTTGTTATTTATCGTTTCGTTTAATTTAATGTTTCACCATTGTATCAGTTTAACACACGGGGAACAACATTAAGTTGCAGAGATGAAGGGCGAATGAGGGTTAACAAGATTACAAGGTCATCGGTTTTTTTTTTTTTATTGAAACCTTATATTTTTCTTGGGTATTACAGTAGAGCATAAACGACTACAATAACCATACCATTCTGATTATATTTAATCTCTGGATATGTATAGTAGTTATCGAAGTTATCTCAGTTCATGTACTCACCCTCTGTCCTCTGTTATTCTTCGTCTCGATCATCGTTTTTCCTCGAGAAGGTCAACCAGGGTAAATTCTTTAAAGTCTTTACCGAGTTTTCTGCCATAACAATTATTTAACTTGTATATTTATGTCAATTTATTTTTGGTACTCAAGGTTACATGCAGGTCATGATATTATAATTGGTTGGATTTGTTTCGACTTTGGTTATTTTGACTGTTAAAAAAAAAGCAAACGATAGTAAAATAGACAAACTGAACGTGTTTGCACGGAAAATTATTGGACACCCTATGTAAGTACACCTGTGCACCGTGCCAGATATGAAATCAAGTCGATAACTAATTGCGTTTTATAAATATATGAGAAGATTGTATAAATATAGTCGGATATACCATTCTATTGACTTTTATCGAGCGATTCTAATTAAAAATAAAACGCGATTAATTCTTCGGATGATTGATATGCTTCCTTGGAATCGTACAATCTGGATAGTGGAATGGATAGAATTTACGTAAATGTTAAGTTAAAAATAAAAATATTATACATGCAATTTGACGTCTTGTATTTTCAAATATTTTATTGGCTTCAAATCTGATCTTTGACAAACAATAATACCTTACCAGTTAATTAGAAGGGTAAATAATACGCAGTGCATACAGTTATATTACCATAGTAATAACGTAAAATATAATATAAAATGTTTAAGTTAATGAATTAACGTTTATACTCTGAAGATATGTCCACACTCATTTTGAAAAAGAAAAAAAATTAATAAAAATTCACACAATACAAAGTTATGATATAAGTATTTAAACATCATGTAAACGAATCACTAAATTTATTTAGTGTTTTAAATAGTATTATAAATCTTTTATATTTCTTTTAAATATTAAGTTGTAGTTGCAGTATGCATTCCATGTATTTAATTTGTGTATACACATATACATTTTTATATTGCATGCATGCTAAATGTATACATACATATATATTAATTCATTACTTATTTGTTACATTAGTTACAATACTTATTTGTACATGTACGTGCGCGTACACGCACTAAAATTGTTTATAAACAAAGTAACAGATTTCATGTTTATAATCCTAAAAATTGAACATGTTTGATATCACAGATATTAATTTAGGAATTTTATGTTAAAGTTATTAAAACATTTACTATATCTTATAATATAATTAAATCTGTAATAACAAACATGAATGAAATTTCAATATAACGTTTTAGAACATTAATAATACATGTAAGTGCTTTTGTAAATTTTGTGGAAAATTTACTGACAATTAAGTGAATGTTTATCATACGCGATATGTACAGAAAAATTATTACTATTTAGTAACTAAGTACGTAGGATGAAACATGAAACTGTCATTTGTTTATAGTATAATATACATCATTAATAGTTTAATATGTACAATATTTATTATTGAAATTTTCAAGCCTTTTGATATTTAAGCAATATCAATACATCGTAGAAAGCATCAATAAATTCCATTCACTAAAAACATTACATTTTATAAACATTCAACTCGAAAATAATAAAAATTAACAAATATATATGTCGATAAAATAAGACATTTACACAAATTTAAAAAAAGAATTTTCTTAAAAGTAGAAATTTATAAAAATCACTTATAATGCTCACAGATTAAGAGATTAAAATGTCGTAAAAGTGAAAAATTGAGTTTAATTATGTTATAGTTATTTTGGCATCTTTATTTTTTATTTTACTCTATCAATAGTTTACTACGTGTATATGTATAAATTTACAAATCATTGATATTTTCTACGAATTTCATATTCCCAATTTTTAGTTGTGATGCGTTGTTCGAAGAATTGTAAATTGAAACAAAACGATTCCAATTAGAACTATTAAAAGAATTTTATGTAAAGTTAATAATGTTCCGAACGTATTTCACTTATCGTATTTATGTAGACTCTACGTTGATGTTACCTAGAAATTATGTATTATTGCTGAGAATAAAACGAACCAAAACATTATAATCTTGCATCATTACACTAGTTTTGTTTTGACGGTTCTGTAGATAAACCAGTATTACATTTAATAAAGCATATCTGCAATTATTCTTGACCAAAACCTTCTGTTTCTTCAATCGCGTAATTTAACTTTTCTACTAACTGTTCATAGCTCTTATACGGTGGCAAATCCAGTCTATTGAAGCACGTATGCGATCTTGGTAACCATGTATCTTTTCCTACTTTTTCTATGCAAAATCTTTGTGGCCCGTTACTCCCTATGGAATAAAAATGAACATGATATTCGGTTCAGCATAAAATGTCGAAACTTTCTATTCAGTTGTTAGCACCGAATACTTACCCATTAATTCTGCAAAACCTCCAACAGGTACTCGGCAAGTACCCGTTACAAATTGTAAAAGGCGAGCTCGTTTTTCACTGTCCGTTCTTGTCACGAACTGAAACATTGAACGTATAATTAACAAGTAGAATTTATAGTTACATTAACAACGATGTAACATTCAAATGTAAAAACCAACCTGCCAAAACCACAAGATTTGTTTACTATTACGCGTGTAATGTCTGTAAATTGTGTTGCGTTGCCAATCTTCCACATCTATTTCTTGCATTCCACAGAGCATAAGTTCCAGTTCCCGCTCATCGAAATATTTCAACCATTCCAATGGTACAACTGAGTTAAAACCTTCCAAGAAAGCTTTAGTTTGGTCCTCTATACCTCTTGTCATTCTCCACTCTGTCATTAACCTTATAGCAACAAATAATATTGAATATATTGTATAACGAATATACAGGCTGTTTACGCTACTACTAATCCGCAAATGAATATATATATATGAATAAAATTTCAATGATAATACCTGATATATTCTTCCTTATTATCTTCAACAACCCTAATTTTATCACCACCTTCTTTCAGTTCATGATGTATGACTTGACCGAGAATTTCGAAATCAACACTATAGTACAATTCTAGACCACATTCGTCAATATTATTTTCTTTTATCCAGACAAGAGATTTGTAGAATTCTGGATCGATAGATTCTATATCTTTCATGACTAATTTTTTATTTAACATACGTTTATAAAATGGCATAGTGAAACCGCTATAGATAAATCGCCCATGATAAAGTGCCTGTAAGAATATACCTTTTATTAAATGTACGTAAAACTGAATGTACTGCTTTCAACAATAAGTATCATTTATAGAATACCATTGCTATAAACCTTCCAATAAATTTAAAATACTGCAAGTGGTCAGGATTGACATAAGATGCTGGATTAATTTGCAAGCTGTAATTACTTTTATTGGCGTATTCGAATAGACAGTACATTGGGTTTAACACTTCATGGCTTAACAAGAAAAACCATTCTCTGCAAGAAAGATTTGTAACTTGTAATTTTGATTAGAACGCTATTATAGCATTAGTGTACGAACTCTTACCTGGATACACCTCCATAATCTAGTCCTTCTTCTCCTTTAAATATTATATATAATCTGCGTCTCAGTACAAAAGCTTCTGCGTTCATTATCTGATGATAAGAATCTTCAAACAATGTTTGTCGATTAACATTAATTTTAATGTGGTTTGCCACAGCATTGGTTTGACACAAGTAACGGAATTGTTGTAACTTCCATTTAAATGATCTTTCGTACGCTCTTGGCACACGGTAAGGACCTTTTCCGCTAAATAATATCATAATAATATATGTAATCATTAAGTAACGAAGAAAAAATATTAGGTTTGTGGTATATGATAAAAAGTGGACTGACCCTTTTGGCGCACCGGGTCTTGGATCTTGGAATGTAGTTGTTCTTGTATTATGATCTACAAAATATCGAACTCCATCTTCGGTTAATCGTATTTCCCATCCATCTGGTAATGG
This sequence comes from Halictus ligatus, assembly GCA_028454255.1. Classification (NCBI taxonomy): domain Eukaryota; kingdom Metazoa; phylum Arthropoda; class Insecta; order Hymenoptera; family Halictidae; genus Halictus; species Halictus ligatus. Next base: position 15,885,240 of record CM052138.1, on the reverse strand, counting down.
CGGTTCATCGATTCCAGTTTCTTGGCCTTGAGTTCTAGGATCTTCCCACTGAGTAGTACGATTTTTATGGTTCACATAATAAACCCTCCCTTCTGGTTGTTTACGTCTTTCCCATCCTGCGGGCAACGGTCCCAGAGCATCATCATCATCGACCGTAGACGTTGAAGGTCCTACCACAGCTGCTTGATTTCCATGAGCCTGTATATGAATCGAAATTAACTTCGCGTTTCCAGATCCTATCATGATTTTCGATATACAAGGTGTGCTAAACTAATTTTCAATATATCACATGATGTATCGTTATTACTTACCTGAGGATAAAGGAACCGCTGGTTACCTTGTTGAACCACATGTTGCCTTTCGCCTTGCCAATGCTGGAAATGTTGCAATCTCTCGTTATTTGGTCTCTGCCATGTTGTAGTTCTGTTATTATGATCCACATAATAAATTCTGCCTCTCGGATCTCTACGCATTTCCCATCCTAACGGCAAAGGTTGCGGTCTTTCCCAAGAAGTACTTCGCGAATTATGGTCAACATAATACCTAATTAAAAGTGCATTAAACAGAGAAAAAGGCTGTTACATATTTTCGTCAAAATTTATAACTTCGAATGAATCATTCGCACCGAATGATAAGTGATTCTTATAGAATTTTTTAATACAACGATACAACCTTCTTCCATATATGTCGTATCTCATTTCCCAACCAGGAGGTAAAGGTTCTTCCGAATGATTCGTGGGTTCAACTTCGGCGAGTATTATCGATGACCCGGACTGAGCAGGCGACTGACCTCGCGCAATGGCAGTTTGTGCCGTCAACGGAGCTACGCGTTGCACTGCTAAAGGATTCGAAGGAGTAGTCGATGTTGTTGACTGTTTCGGTCGTACAGCTCTGCGTCTTTCTGCCACGGGTGGAGTAGGTAACGCAGACTGGTCCGTTTGAGAAATTCCTTGATTATCCATTGCGGTAGATGTTGCGGGTTGATCTGTTCTAGAGATCGCGCAACCATCTACTGTAGGAGTAGGAAGCTGATCAGATCTCGTGTTTCCAAAACTATCCGACAAAGGAGTAGTTAATAATTGTTCTGTTCGAGAGTTGCGTCCGCTAGATGCGGGTTGGTCTGTTCTATTGTGTGAACGCATATCGACATTAGTTTTTCCGATCGATAACTGATCTGATCTGCATACTCCGAGCGTTCCAGATAACGTGGATTGTTCTCCTTGAGATACATTACGAGCCTCCGAGACAGAAAGTTTTGAGAATTGGTCTGCACACATACCAACTCTTCCGTCTACTGTCCCAGGCATAGGTGCGTGTTCTATTCGAGACACTTGACGTCCTGGTAATGAAACAACAGACTTGTCCATAGGTGATATTACGTGTCCATTCGATAAAGAATTTGATGCTACGTGTTCAACTTGTTCACTAATCTTATCAACACTAGGCTGATCATTTCCAACATTATAATTAGAATTGTGATAAGTATTTGTTAATCCACGGAAAGCAGACGATGGAACATTTTCGGCTCCTTGTAATCTCATGCGAGCGCGGACACCTCCGTTAAGAATACTGCGATTACTAGCAGCATCATTATTTATAACACCTAGAATATAGTTATACATATTTGAACAAAAATGATTTGACGATCGACTGGAAGTTTAATACCATTTTATTCCTAGTATTGTGTTTCTAACAAGTGAGGAATTCTTACCATCAGTTGGTGTGCATTGTGTCTGACATGGTGACTCGTTTATACTTAACGATGATGCATTTGGCATATTAATTCTTAGCCCATCGAACACTGTAATTAATTCTCCGACTTTGCACAATTGTGAATCATGTTTGTTTTCGCTCATCAAGTCAAACGTTACTTCGATATTTTCTAATTTTCCATTGTAGTGGGATAACACTTGAGAAAGATTTATTTTCTTCTCTCCTATTAATGTATCTTTACGAAATGTGCTATGATCTAAGAGACGAAAATGTAATTGAGAATACCGATATACAAGTATCGTAAATTCTTCGTTCCATTTCGGTTGATACGTGGATTTTAAAACTTCCGTTTTTCTGGGACTCTTATCGTCAACAGAAAATTCTATGTACGGATTTGGTTTCAAGAATGTTGAACTTTTTAATATAGCACCCTCGACTAGAATAAAATCAAATTTTATATAATAAAATATATATTTTATATATATATATGTATATATATAACGACTTACTTGTAATACTTAGTTGGTGAAAACCAGATGATGCCGCTTCTTCTTCACAATGGGACATTGTGAAAATTTAGTAAAGTAATTTAGGTGAATTCATAATTTTTTTACCTAAAATGTGCACTGTTTATGAACACAATTATTAATATGCCTAAATATACGTGATTACGTCTATACCGCAAATACAAAAACAAAATGAAAGTAACAACACCAGATAAGATTAGAAAATTACTACAAAGTATTGATAAACATTCTACATTAGCAGAGGAAAAACACCATCGCTCGATTCGCCCACGAAATATGTCAACTCGATTACACTATTGTGTAGACTTCAAAAATGCGAAAAATTGTCTGAAAGATGTTCACTTGTAAAAGTAAACAGAAATATGAAGTTGCCTTAGAAAATCAGCATTATATAATTAACGGTAAATACACCGAGTATCACGCGAGAGAATACATGTCAGAATAGACTGTTTGACAAGTTTAACGATATTGGAATTTTAAAAAATCGTTAGAATGATTAACATTTTTCAATAATTGAGTACTGTAATAGACACAAGTGACGAGGGTGTAAAGTACAATACATACGGGTATAACTGAAATAGATTGTTTCAAGTGTGTCCAACTCCAATGCATTGCCCGTTCCTTGCACTATCAATAATTTACTTTTAAAAAATTCTTCAGCAACTACGATTTTCGTTTTCGCAAAACTTCTTTATCAGTAGGTCACCATCTTTTCATACGCCATAGGTAGAAATCTTGTAATATGCAAATCACTAGACAAACTAGATACACCTCTGAACACAATATATTCTAGTCCATCCCACTTCTGTCCCTCGGGAGACACTTTGAGAAACGGCATTCCTATCTACGGTAGAATGTTCCGTGGCGCAGATCATAGCGCCACGTGCACGTGCTTCATGCTCTGCGCGATATTCTGCGTAGGTGTTCTGCATGTTCTATTTGTCACGACATTAATTATCGACTTTTACATTAATAATAATCCCCATACAAAAATATTACTAACAGAGAGGAAATGGAGAGGAGAAGGAAGTTTTAGTGTCGCCACTTTTCCTGCGTCATCTTTTTAGCCTGGAACAGAACCTGCGTCGTCTTTTTAGCCTGGAACAGAACCTGCATCATGTTGCGCATGGAATCAGAATATGCATAAGAAAAGACAAATCTAACAATATTTGTAGTTTATGTTGTCGGTCGATGTATCGTTGTCTTTATCTCTCAAAAGTGATTTCGGAGCAATGTCTATATATATATAATAATTGACAATAATTCCCATACAAAAATATTACTAACAGAGAGGAAACGAGAGTGCTCACGCTCATCAACTTTTTATCTGCGTCATCGTTTTAGCCTGGAACAGAACCTGCATCAACTTTTTATCCTGGAACAGAACCTGGTCCTCTCTATTACTTCCTCTCTATTACTAATACAAGATATGTGAAATATACTTACATTAGTCTTTTATGATAAAATAAAAAATAACATGTCTTTCTTAATTACCAGTGACAAATACTAGTGATAGATAAGTGTATTGTATTGCGAAATTAAAGTTGTTTGTTAAAGTTGTTAAAAACCCTAATTCCCGCCACACGGCCACGTAACACAGCCAAGTGCAAGACATAACTTTCTATTGGCTGGCAATTCGACGAGGTCTCGTGATATGACGGAGATAAAAGCGTAATATTAAAAGCACGCAATGACAACGCAAGAGTTGATAACGGAAGAGTTTATCCATTGTTCAACAGGATATCACAGGATGTTCGAGCAGTTTCTTGTTATTAGCAGAGTAGAGATACAAGCCAGTGATGACAATTCAATAGTAACGTTTCAATGTCCCTGCGGAAGTTTGGTAACTTCTACGCGATACTGTTGGCTATAGCTCCTTCCGTCAAATACGGAAAAGATGCAGTCGCCATTTTGCATTATCGGTTTTTATGTGTGTGTGTGTGGTGCAGCTAGTTGCCACTTCAATTCATATTACGTAGATGTAAAACGTTATTAATTGGCATATTTTTGCTGATTTCGAATTGTTGAAAGCCGTCAGGACAGAATGGGACGCAAAAAGAAGAAGCAATCGAGGCCCTGGTGTTGGTATCCTTTTCCAAAACACCCTTCTTTGGGGGATACTTTACGTAACTGTATTTTTAGAACATAAATCACGGTCATTATTTCTGTTATTTTATTGTAGTTCGTTTAAAAATATTTGCGTACCGTAGTAACTCTTTAGATTGCTGTATCGGTGCATCTTATTTTGCGATTGAAAATCGTTATTGTATCGTGGAATATTTTTTTAACCGCGACAAATGTATTGAATGAGTTAGAATGACTGATTCTTTGAGAAATCAATATTTCGTTAGTAACTATATTTAACTGTAATTTGTATGGTATTATAGGAGACCTTTATTTATAAATCACAATTCTTCAATCCAATAGTTCATGCTTGTAGAATATGCATACTTTTAAATGCTTCAAGAATTCTTAAAATAGATAACTAATATTAGTCAATAAAGTATCAAAATATTAAATTACCAATATTATGTTCAGTGGAACTTTTCTCACAATTTTTCAAACAATTTAACACCTTTGTGATGCTACTACGAGGCTAATGAATCCTCGCAGTACAAATGATATACGTATCGTCGTAACTTTTACGAAGTCAAATATTTTAGATACACTTTTTTCTCTGAATTGATAATATAATTAAACCATTTTGTTAGCTAACTGTGAGTGTTTAAAATAAATTGAATAAAAGTTACATTATTTCAAGTACCTGTTATTTACGTATAATGATTTTTATAATGACTTTCGTATATCTATAATGTATTTGTTCCAGTAAAAAAAAAAGGAGATATCTTAGGAGATAAATGTTGTTCATATAGAATTATTTAATGCAAAGAGTGCATGATATAAATAGCTTTCCTTTATGTTGTTGACTTTTAATAGTTTTCAATGTTAACATACTTGAAAACCATATCTTGGCTTTGAAATATAATAATCGAACGTAGTTTTATTGTTCATGTTATCTTGTGTACAACTTTTTATTCATGTTTTAACCATGATAAATTTTGATAGTAATACCGAGCGTAACTTCTCGTTATGTGAAAACTTTATACAATGCTATAATGTATGAACGATGTGTCTATTGCAGAAACAACATATATTACCGAACACAACATTTTAAAAATATTTGTGTTTCCGTTTAATATCATAGAAATGATTCAGAAATTATGTGAGTTTCCTTAACTAATTTCTGAAGGTATTGTAATCGAGAATTCGAGGATGAGAAAATTCTGATTCAACACCAAAAAGCAAAACATTTCAAGTGTCATATTTGTCATAAAAAGCTTTACACGGGACCAGGACTCAGTATACACTGTATGCAGGTAACAAACTTTTCAGTTAGGAGAGAACCTTGTGCCGAACTGAAACCTAGAAGGTAATTATTGTTTTAATATGTTCTAGGTGCACAAGGAAGCAATAGACAAGGTTCCAAATTCGTTGCCCAATCGTAGTAATATTGAAATAGAAATTTATGGCATGGAAGGCATACCGCCGAGCGACGCGAAAGAACACGAAAGGCAAAGGAACGGAGGTAGACCAGGTTCGCCGAGCTCTGGCGAAGACGAACCAGTTAGAAAAAAGACGAAACCAGAGGGTTTGTTGGGTTCCGCACCAGGAGCGATGCCCACAGGTTCAAATATGATGCCGGGTGTAATGCCAGGTATGGCAGCTCATCCTGGTATGCCACCGATGGGCCAGTTCCCACCGCCCATGCACCATATGATGGGACCTATGGGTCCTGTAGGTCCACCTTTCATGGGGCCTGGGTATGTATATTTTTTTTCTTCCAAAAGCAGACAACGTGAAAGAAGAGATAACTTTTGTGATATTAATTTAATGCAAGTTAGGTAAATACAAATTTCAAGTTTTCAAAACAATACCGTACCGCTAGTAGAGGAAACGAATGTGGAAATGAAATAATCAGTTGTGTCTTCTTCTTTGTAGCATGATGCCTGGTATGCCAAGCATGCCCCCAGGTATACAACCACCAGTGTCAGGCGCGTCTATTCCACCGTCACGCCCATTGTTTCCAAGTGCTGCAGCTGTTTCGACCGCTGCGTCCACATCTGTGTCTTCTCCTTTGGGCACAGACTTCAAACCAATTACGTCAGTAGCTGGTGGATCGATAGGACCAGTTAAACCAACATTCCCTGCTTACAGTAATGCTGATAGTAATACCACCACTAGTAATAATATCGGAAATGATCAAAAAGTAAATCTTATAGCAACTACTAGTGCTGCCATTAAAATCATTCATCCACCGGAGGATCTGAGTCTAGTGAGTCGACACTGCTAACGCACGTCTCTAACTCTTTCACAGTCTGCGATCCTGGTGCGAATCGGCTTCAATTGAATTAGTTCATTAGACGAGGTGTAAAAATTCATTTGGTCTAATTCGAACAACTTACTTATTGCAGTCCACATGGACGAATTCGCTTTTATTCTTCCTCGCCTCTCTTATTCGCGGTGATAAACCAAATTGTGAACACGTGCTGAATCGATTGGAAAGAAATGTAAAGCAAAATTGAAATTTGCATTGTTCGAAGGAAGTTTTAATGGACAGGGATAGCTTTCTCGAAGCGAAGCTCTTGTATTTTCGAAGTTTTATTTACGACTCTCCTTATCTCGAGGCTCGGCGCGAGCTGTCAAAGCCGTCTCGAGATGTTTGTTAACCTTTTGCACTCTCGAGTAATTGGGTTAACGTTGGTAATTCACTCCAACGTGGGTAGTATAGCTGGCCTTAGGAGAGCAAACAGATAATATCATATCGCTTATCGTTTCAAATTGAGAAACATTTGGCCCTAATAAACATAAACGGGAGCACTTTAAAATTTACCAAACATATTTTTTGAGGAGCGAGAAGATACAGTTTGACAACAATCTCGTATAACAACATGGAAGCTCGTTACTTCGTCGTAGGACTGTATCGACGGCTGTGAAAGAGTGCTTTTGTGCTGACCTTGAACTCGGTGATCGAATGAACAAAATATTTTCCATTTCAGGAGGAAATTAGAGCAAGACTTCCAAAATATCAACGACGGCAAAGCGAGGAAGCGCGCAATGCACAGGTCGAAGCTAATCAGCAAGTTGCTGCGTTGCAACAGCAGCAGCAACAACAACAGCAGCAACATCAACAGCAACAACAAGCAGCCGCCGCTGCTAATGCAGCCGCTGCGTTTCAGGATCAGCAACAGAGGCAACAGGCAGCGTTGAATGCCCTTCAACAGCAACAGAGATTTCAGAGACCCCCACAAGCGGTTATGGTTCCTGCATCAGCTGCAATGCCTGTTAGCTCTGTCGCTTTGATGGCACCGCTCATGCGACCTACTATGACCTTAGCTGCGCCCGCCCTGATTCATGGAGGTAACATGATGCGACCGCCCCCCATGGGCCTGCCACCAGGTAAGTCATTATAATGTTACGTGTTTATTCCCATTCCAATGAGAGTATTCCATCATGATCCATTTATATGCGAGTATAAATGCCTAAGTCACTCGAACACTTCTATACATGCTCGTGGCAGTATTTTAATATACGGAACCATTTGAAGCATCTTAAAGAGATTTGAATTATGCTTTTTTCTTTTTTTAATGTATTGTTATTCCGCTCCCTCGAACTCGACAAACTCACGGTTTTATATTTTTGCCTTCCTGTTTAAGATAAACACGTGTCTCGTGCTTCGGAAATTAACGCATACGCATGTGTACGTGTACAATTTTGAAATCGAAGTGCCAACATTATTAGGCAACAGCTTATGCATACGCGGCGTATTTTTATTCGCCGATTGTAACGTCGCAACAATCCTGTTCGATCGAATTGAGAAAGAGACTTGAACGTTTCCCAAAATTTGAACAGATATTTGTTTTTAGAGGTAACAACGTCCGAAAGCTTGAAGTTCATTGTACCGATTCATTTACCGTATAAACATAGATCTATCATCGAGACAAAACTGTTTTTCATCCGGCATTCCATAGTATTACTATACCTTTGCACTTCGTCCATTCGCTGAGCAACCCTTGCCCCATTCTCCTTGCGGCAATAAAAATTAGGTTTGTCCGACGGCTAGTCATAAGTTACACACGGACGACTGCGAGCGATAGAGAAATACCTCATCGAAAAGAATCAGTTTTTCATGTGGCCCGCAAATGATATTCAGATCTCTGAAAACTGTACGAAGAGAGCGAAAGCGAAACGGGGGAAAGATAAAGGAGAGTATGACTCTGTTCAAATACTAGCACGCTCAGGATTCACCTGTATGGCCAGAATTTGTGACAGCGTGGTTTTTGTACGTTTATGCTTTAACGGTGCGTTTCCAGGGTGCCCAAAGTCACTCCTCGGTGAGTGTCGAACGAACCCAGTCTGGTTACTAAAACTGTGTTATATACAAGCGCAACAAGGTTGGTCCTTAGCAATTAGCATGCGGTCACATGGCCTATATATACATATATATATATAGCCATATATGTGTATATATATAATGTATATATATATATATATATATACACATCGTTACATTTATTATTATTCTTATTAATTACTGTTATTATTATGATTATGATTATTATTATTGTTGTTATTATTATTATTATTATTATTATCATCATTGTCACATTAATACACATATTTATATGTGTGTATGTATACATGCATATAATACATACATATAAATTTCTGTATATTTATATTATTGTCACTGGGCAGGTGGGTCGAGCGGCCAGCGATATCGCATCTGTTCTGATTCCTTCAACGCCGGACAGCCACACTTTGATTTTGGACACATCACGACCCTTTGGACGTGAAATGCCTTCTATTCACACTAAAGTACTCGGTACCAGAAGCACGATTACGCTAGACTTATATTTTTTACGATCGCGAAGCATACAATATGCCTGCTTTTCAATTTGCAATATACAATTCGCGATTCTTCTCTTTCACGTAGGTGTACGTATATATTCACATACTATACGCATATGTATATACATATATATGTATACATAATGCATATTTATATTATTATATATCTATACATAGTGTATATGCATAGTATTATATATCTATATATAGTGTATACACATATATTATTATGTATGTATACATAGTGTATATATATATATATATATATATATATATATTATTATATATGTATACATAGTGTATATATATGTTATTGTATACATTACACGTATAACATTATACTTTATATATGGTATACAGATATAGGATATGTATACGTGCAAAATTATCTTTCAATGGACAAAACCGCAACTATGAAAATAATTCGATTTTCGGCCGCTCGGCTGGTTCATCGTACATATAATTCTTTTTTTTTTACCTTTTTGTTTCATTAGCTTCTTCACACACTGTCTCTCCACTAAACCATACTTCTCTTTATGGTACACTCGCCATTACCTCGCCAAAAATTGTGTTATCCTGTCTCTTCATATTACTTATACAGCTTGAACTCCTGGTGTTGTGATACAAGTAGTGAGAAACCGCTTTTTGGGCACGGTACTGACAGTCGTTCAAAGTTATCGTTTTGAAAATTATGCATCGTTCCGATAACAACAGAACTGTCTCTTCCTTCTTTATATTCGGAGCTGGTGAATCTAAATTGTTGTCAGACTGGACACTGAATCCAGTCGAGTAAATTCAGTCTTCACAATTCGGTGCTTACGGTACTATACTCGGAATGTTGAACTTCCGGTAACGGGTCTCATACATCAAAATGTATAACAAAGAAAATCAATGTTGAAAATCCATGTAAGTTGGTAGAATCTTTGAAAACTATACGACTTTGTAAAGAAAAGTATTATTGCGTTTCTATTTCGCGTGGAAACAATCGAATATATTACAATTGCTGCGTGAACACTTTCAGACAAATTCGTTTCATGAAATTTGCTGCTACGTCTTTCGTTTTATCATCTTTCTTTTTTTATTTCTAGATAAAAGTACATAGCTTAGCAAAGAAGATTGTGCTAGATGTATGAGACTCCTCGATTGTACAAAATATGGAAGAGGGAAGGGATTATCTTCCGTTTCTTGCGGTATATATCGTAACATTAAAGGAAACTTGCAACAAGAACAAATGTAATGTATTGTCCTCACACCATAGACAAGCTTTTACGTCGTAGGAGCGATTCCAAAGAAGTTGAGTCAGTCCACGGTAAACAAGACTAGAATAATTTCTTTGAACTGTGATAACTTCTTTGTCACCCGTATCTAACACTGAAAGTATCTACGTTAATATTGGTAAATAAGGGAATGACAATTATTATCGAAATCTAATCGAGAACCCGTTATCAGCTGTCGCAATCAGTCTGCGAAGTAACAATGCCGGAACAAGGTTTAATCGAATTACTGCTTCTACGGTCATCGAAATTCCTCAAGGTCGTCGGGGTTACGCGTGGGATCAGAACATGTACAAGAAGAGACACAAATCTAACAATATTTCTGGCTTATGTTGTCGGTCGATGTATCGTTGTCTTTATCCCTCAAAAGTGATTTCGGAGCAATGTCTAGGAAGATCGGCTGGCAGCCGAGCGATTTGCTTTCGGATCGTGAGAGAACGTATTATACAGGGTGTCCCACATAACATGGGAACACCTGAATATCTTTCGTATTTACAGTCCTTTCAGAAAACTTGAGAGAAGTCCTGTTTGTTCAATGAAATTTCAAGGTCACCAATGTTTTTTTTTTAAGTGGAACAGTATATTTTTTACCATAGCATGATAGACAATAAAAAAAACTGAATTTAGCGGATACCACCTATTCGACCTTGAAATGACCTTGAGCAAGAATAATCATGTTGGAACGGATGAAATGTGGAAGTATAAAACTTACGTGTTTCAGCAAAGATTGCGCGTTGTTTTCGTCGGGTTGACCTTTACATATCATAATAAATGCTGTTGCAATCATTTTAATAAATGATCCTGATGTAAACTCAAGTGATACGAGTAAAACTTTTTTTATTTGCAGTATTCGTGAAATACCACTTCTGCTAATACCGGATTCTAATTCTGTTAACGATCTAAATGATAGATGCTCTAACATAAACATACGCTGTTTACTATGAAAACTATTTTCGAACATTTATTATGATATGTGAAGGTCGACACGACGTAAACAACGCGCAATCTTCGCTGAAAAACGCAAGTTTCAAACTTCCAAGTTTCATCCACCTTCAACACGATTATTCTTGCTCAAGGTCAAAAAAGATGGTATCCACTAAATTCAGTTTCTTATTGGCTATCTATTCCGTTTAAAAAAACATCGGTGACCATGAAATTTCATTACAAAACACGACACAAACGATTTTTCTGAAGTTTTCTGATAGGACTGTGAACACGAAAGATACTTAGGTGTTACCGTTTACGTGGGACACCCCGTATGTGATCTATCTCGAATGAATTTCTTTCTTTGTATGGTGTGAGGTTTTGTGTGATATCACATTTTGTCCGTTTGTTGTGACCTGTATTGCATATGCGGCACACTGCATGCTCAGCTCAATACCTTATTATAGTTTGGCAATTCGCATTGATCAAGTTGCTAGATAGAACGTAGGTGGGCTGCTAATGATAAAAAACCCTTGCGGGTTGTAATACTGTAGACCTAGGAAAACTCGAGTCTCTATCGTTGCGTCGATTTCGAAAAGGGCACACATCCCTCCAGCAGATACGACATGCGTGCTCGGTCCAAAAAGGTTTGACTTCATTTTTGAATATACATTTTACCGAATACTATCTTATTCTTTCATTTACTTACGGGGTAGGTACATACATCGTCTATTGTAGACAATAAGCAGACCGAGAACGGATATAGAATAAAGATGTCCGACTGCCTCTTGCGAAAAGGGAACACTCCGCGTTTCGAAGCTTGTGAAAATTCCATCGGTCGGCTGTCAGACAACTTCCGGTTTCAAACGAGCACGAAACAACTACTCTCTGGACCAGTTTCGGAACACTTTGGAAGACGTGCGAACATCTCGCGGTATACAGGGTGTTTCGTCCGAAACAGGACACCTGAATACCTCCCCTACCTCTGAAAATAGAAAACATGTTTCTAACGTAGTCTAAATCAAAAGATTTCAAAAGGGCTCAAAAGACGATGGAGGAATCGTTTTTCTATAAATTGTAATTTTTTAATCGTCTTTTCAAGGTCACTCGTGCTTTTTTTAACATATATACACACAGTGTTCGTAGTTTTATGTTGTAGCAAACATTATTGTTCATTCGTCCATGTTTAATAGCACGACTTTGAAACGTTGATTAGCAAATTTTAGAGTTCACGGTCATGTCAAGGTCGTGCTATTAAACATGGACGAATACACAATAATGTTTGCTATAACACAAAACTACGAAAACTGTAAAAAAAAAGCACGAGTGACCTTGAAAAGACGATGCAAAAATTACAATTTATAGAAAACAATTCTTCCATCTGATTCGCCTTTTGAAATCTCTTGATTTAGACTACGTTACATTTTTTGTATTTTCAGAGGTAGAGCAGATGTTTAGGTGTCCCGTTTTAGACGAAACACCCTGTATTCTAACGTTTCCGTCATTAAATTTCGCGACTTGTCTACCGAACGATGTTTGATCACCGAAAAAAAAAAAAGAAAATGGGGGTGGGCCGGGGGGTCAAGGGATTATACGAAAATCTCGAGAAACAAGAGGACAGAGGGAACGAACAGGAGAGCATTGTATGCATTCGAGATACACGTACACGCACACACACACACGCACACATACACACACAGAGTTTTATTTGTTTATGTTTTAACTATCATTCTTTACGACGTAAGTATATATATATATTTATATGAGGACTATATAAAGATTGTTCAGAGAAAAGATCGAAAAGAAAAGAACGTAATAAGTAATCAGAAATGGAGAGAAATCGGTTCGGAAGAATGTTACACGGGTGTATTTATTTATGATGTATTGTGGTTTGCAGGTATGATAGGAGCGTTACCACCGGGCGCGATGCATCCTGCATTCGCAACCCCAATGGGTTTCCCTGGTGCGCCCATGTTGGCTCCGATGATGCACCCACGCTTCAGATGATCACCTCCGATGGACGGGCCCACCCCGCCACTGCACTTCGTGCTTTGGGCCCGCCCCTAAATTTTATTAGGGTCCGGACCTGACTGAGAAGAGGGAAGAAGCACGCGTAAAACATGTTAGTTCGCGTGGACACACAGTTCGTTGATCGGCCGCGAGCTGCACTTGACGCATCTTCTCCCACGAAGTTTACACGAAGTTAGCAAAATCTTTGTTTTTTTAATTATATGTCATTTGCAAAACACATCACGTCAATGCCTGAGAGGGTTTACCAGGTGCAGTGGAAACGGTCGGCCGAGAGAGAGAGAGAGAGTTCTCCTCTCCCCCTCCCCCGATTGGCTGATCTTAAAACGGAATAACATGAGAAAACAAAAAAAAAAAAGAAACGAATCGATCACACTTTTTTACACGCACGAGATACATAGCCATGCTGAATGAGTTCCTTTTAGAGCCCCGAAGGAGTATGACGAAACGTACGCCGGACGAGCAACGTACAATCGTACGTGTACATTGTTTGTTCGCTCGAAAGGTGCAATAGGGGATTCGAGTTGACGAGCCCTTTTATCGATCTTTAATTAATATTAATATTATCTGTGTACCTGCTATTGAAAGTTGTAGTTTTATACAACAATCGTGACTATTGTCTCGTTGACGTCGCGTGGCTGTATTTGAGAGCAGACGTTCTGTAATTGTTGTTGCAAAGTCGTACGCTAAGGGTTTTACGTTACTTGTTGTGACACGAATACGTCGAGTCAGCCTTCGAAAGATGTCCGCGAATCTTTCGACCGGTAAGTCTTTGAGTAGAGTGCAACACCGTAATTAATCTACCCGTGTATTGTTTCATGGTAGACCGTTTCCACTCGCTGTTTCTCAGCCTCTGCACCAGTGTTCTCTTGGAGAGACGCGATTGCGGAAAGGTGGCCCTTCACACTGCAGCTGGAAACGTAGTTCGCTTCAGCATCTCCCGTGCTCGGTTTGCCCGAGGTTCGTTCGATGAAACACAGTATGCGCGGACAGTTCTTCGATTGCTTCTTACGGAAAGAAAAAGAAAAATGATTGATACCGTTGGCCGCAGTGTGAATATTCTGTCGCCTCAGGTTAGTTTGTCACAACTTTTATTTTGTTAACGCTTCAGATCGAATCGGCTTGCTTTTGCGCGGTCGATTTCCAATCACCCACTTAACTACTTTTGTCGTTAACTCGACGACAAATTTCGAGTATATTTTTGTGCTTGTAATGAAGAACACGTTGAAGATCCAACGCAGCCACTGTACACTGTGTTCTGATGCTTTTTGTTGTCGTCAAGAGTATCCCGGAGCATTATGTGTGCCCATATATTTAGTAGCTAGAAGAGATACGGTAGGAACTCTTAATTGCACAATTAAACGGTACACAAAGTTGCATGCAATGTTCTCTTTTACGGTAGAATCGGTATAGGCGATCCCTGCACAGCGCGGTATTTGTGATTTTTGAAAAATGTGCTCGGACAACTGAGCACTTTTGGACATTTGTACATTTGCGTGTTTGACATCTGAAATGGTTCATTTTTAAAAGTTGAGAGAGAAATGTTAAGAGTAAAGAAATACTTCGACGCTATGCAAGAAATTTGAGGAATTCAACTAAAATGTAATAATTAGACTGCAGATTTGATCCATTTATGACAAAAATGTGTAGGTGAAATACTTTTATAGTAGGTGAACTATTCTCTTTTTTTTTCTTTTTTGGACACATTAGAATGAATAAGAAAAGGAATACATTGTGTAAAAAATGTAAAAAGGTGTACAATTATCAGCAATTGTGAAACATAAGATGCATAGTAGATAATTACAACTATCTATTCGAATCTTCTTTCCGTAGTATCTTTACTGCTTACGGTCGTTAACTTTTCTTTGCGAAAGCTTGAATAACTATTACGTGGATCGGTAGCACGATTCTACAATACTCAATTGAATTTTGTGTTCTTGTCAATGAAAATCTGTTACGCGGGGGTTGCCTGTGTTCATTATTCTTAAGCTAACTGAGTGTAAGCGAAATTTTACTGTATCTCTTCTAGCAAGTGTACAGGATATACCATAATAAATCGCAGTCGTATCGAAGGTTAATTCAGCACGTACAAACATCTAAATAAACCTATGAAAACGTATGTTTCATTTTGCCTTGTTTATCAATTGCAACTCTAACTTTGTTATTTAATAATCTAATACTAATTATGTTGGTGCAATGAAATTAAGAAACTCTCTGAGACCAGGACAATTATTAGAAACGTATAGTAAGATGGAGTAATTTCTTCCAAGAAATTTCGCGTTAACGTTATGCGGACAACTATGAAAAAATTAACAAATTCAAATTTATATTCGTATAAGACAGTGTTACTCAATTTTTTACTCTTGATGTTTAATCAATTGATTCGACATTGGACCTGCAACGATATCTAATTAATAGCGGGCAATCGCATAGCACACACACACACAAACACACACACTCTCTGAATTACCTTAGTGTGAATAGTTGTAGGTGAAAAAAATATACTTTTTCCTGTTTTTAATGGACTGTATTTACCATGAATTGTATTACTATAATGTGAGTGGTCTCCTCACTGTTTCAAGTCGTAATCCAGATATCGAGGAACAGTTCCTTAAATGGAATAAATAAAAAATTTAACTAGCACGAATCGACCATGACTTACTTTTGTTTTTAGTTGAAAATTGTAAAAAATTAAATACGAGGAAGATCACAAATGTACAGTAACGTTATTGTATCAGAACTAGAATATCATCCCTAAATTTTGTCAGAATTATTGGTAGTCGAAGAAGTTGAAAATATATCTTTATATTTATCTTATTCAATGCATGTATTACGTAACTTTAAACGTTTCTAAATTCAACAAAACAGTGCGCAAAGCAAAGAAATTTACTTTATTTATTTATTTTTCATAATCACAGCGGTGTGATTGATAGTGCAATAGTTACGCGTTCGGCTGTGTCACACATGTACGATTTTTCTGAATTGTTTATTTATTTTTTAAATTTATATCTATGCGGCAAGAATCAATGTTTATTTACAAATATTTCGAAAATTATTGGAACGATATTTTGTCCCAATATGTGAATGAAAATAATTTTATCTTATTATTTCTCAAGCCACGCATCTTCTAAATTATTGTATATTTTAATAATTTGTCTATTGAAAGATAAATTTTAAAATATCGTCAATAATTCTAATCAAAATAAAATAATAACAAGCCTTGTAAAGGCATTGCAATTACGACATTTTGTCTATTGATTTTAAATCAAAATATTTATTAAATATATATTGATTATTGATATCTAGATAGAAATATATAATCTCTAACATACCAAAAAAACCATGCGTTTTTTATACGCATAAATTGCTTTTACGGTTCAAGAACACCTCGTTGCACCAACTTAAACGTTGCCAGGTCATGGTACTTGTCAATAATTTGTATTCATTCGATAAACAACGTGCGATACACTAGCTTGCGATTGACCTTTCAAATCAAAATAGAAACACGATTGCAATTGCAAAACAAGGCGAACCGCTGGAATACGTTTTCAAGTGTTTATTTAAATTTTTAATGCTGAATTCATCTTTGCAGCGGGTCTGAAATATCGTATTTTAGAACGATTCTAAACCAGCTACGCTCAGCGAGGGTGTAAAGAAAATGATAGAGGAATGAAATAATGCGAGCTCACTGAAATTTAACTTCTTGTAATTTTATGGTCATCGATATCGTTAGTATGAATAAGGTATGATTCTATATATATATCACTTCTCGCTTGTCCTTCAGTAAGCTTTCCAATCATCAGAACCGCAATCAGGGTCTTCGAAACAGATCTTTCCTTCAACGGCAACCATTTTCCTGACAATTTTGCCAAGACGCTTTGACTTATCGAAGAGTTAAAGTCAGAGTGTCACCTTTGCTAGGGTCTCCCGCTAAAGATGGCCTGTTATTAAGAAATATGTCTAAACGAGAAGTCCCAGACCTTATCTAACCGATGCTTTCCCTTAAGTTCCTCTACGAACTTAGGTTCTTGTGCAACTGTGAACGTAACAGCTCCAACACTGGTCTCAAACGCCAAGCCATCGAAGAAACTGAATTATCATATTGATTGCTTGTCTCATTGATTTTCATAGACTGTAAATAATTGTATCCAGGAACACGTATAGGCTCGCCGAACCATTGATGTACAAATAACACGTGCACAGCACGTCTCCGCTGGTGAATATCATTCATCCATATTTTATCCAACGTGGATCTTGGCATCGATCAATGCTTTAACCCTTCGCACTCGAGTGGTGACTCTGAAGCACCACTGGAAATTGTTCTGGCATTATTTGAAAGGAATTCTAAGAACTATTACAAAATATTTGTTGCATTACAAAATTTAAACTAAACGTTTAAATATTATATGTAAAAATATTGTTTAGTTTTGGATTGAAAACAGCGCCGAGTGCAAAGGGTTAAGATTCAAGGCCACGTGGCGATACAAAAACTTCTCATTTAGCGTGTTTTCTTTTTCTTTTCTCTTATTTTCGTGTAAATATTCCCTCGTGAAGTAACTCACGCACTTTGGGAATTTCTCGCCAATATGGCGACGGCTTCTCTGCCGTTCTGGTTGACATCGGAAGCGAATCGTGCCCGTGCAATTGTTATGGTCTAATCTCATAAGATAAGAGTACAGAGACACGGCGCTAGGTTAGGTTCCCGGGGGTTCATCTTATATATATATATACCGCATCTTCGTTGCAGATAACTGCGTTTAGCGTTTCGCCATTGCCTAAGGCGAAAGCTACTCTTTCAATGTTTTAGGCCTTGCAAATTCTCGCCCTCCAAATATTTTGCTACTTGGAGACATTGTTGTCCCGTACACTTACCACGCGAAATCAATTTAACCATTTTAATGTTAACGTATAACGTATATACACGCTAACGATAGTTTGTGTCGACAGAATAACGTACTTTTATTGTCCCGGTCAGTCCATACATTCGAAACGTTCGTATCTAATAACTTAAGGAGCATATCGAATACCTATATTGGCTAAAAATTCATTACTTTTTAGCATTTTTATATAAATTTACCGAATCCGGGTGTAAGTCCTACATTATACCTATTGAACTATATCTAGGAGGAACGTAGTGCTTCTCTGTTGTAGAAACAGTTTTTCGTTTGTCCATATAACGACTCGCGAAACGATCTATAACGTGATAAGGATCTTCTATAATGTTAGATTTTTTACGATCGAAGGGTTAGCGTAGTCAACATAGCATAGAGTACAGTTCGACGCAAGATAAAATAATAATAGTACCGATAGTAAACGTTTAATAACGCGTGATAGTCCGAAACGCAAGAAATTAGTCGACGAAACGGAGGTGTAATTACGTTTCAACGGTGTTGCATTTATACGAAAAGCAATAAGAACGCAGGAAGTTAAATTTGACCAATCTTTCTTGACAACGAATTTCGACGGAATGCGTCACACAGAGGACAAAAAAACGAACATGCATCTCATCCATACCGAGAAAGAATGATTTTATTTCATGTATATTACAGTTGCCGCTCGAACGACCGCTGTCACGTATACATACGTGACCTCGCCGTGATACTATAACGATATTTCTAATAAGGACAACAATCGCCATTATACACTCTGTACACCTCTATCATTTTGTTTCCACTTCGACGGAGCGTAGCTCGAGATCTGCTGCAATCGATCTCGAAATCTCTTGTAATCCGAATTGTAACGAGCAGTCACGATAACTATGGTTCTGGCCGGCCGCTAAGCAGAAGTAATCGATTCGATCCGAGAAAGCCTTCTTCCTTTGCAAGGAACATGTTGGCGACGCATGAGTGAGTGGTAAGTACAGAGGGTGCTTACAAAAATCTGACACCAGCTCTCTCTCTACACTCGACTCACGCCATTTTCTTTACTTTATCCTGTACCCGATTACCGACATTTCTTCTACTTCTTCTTCTACTTCTACTTCTTCTTCTTCTTCTTCTTCTTCTAATCCGATTGTGGAGTACAATTGCCGTTCGAGGAGTTTGTCGTTTCGTTGACCTTCACTCGAGACTAACTCTGTCGCGTGGCAAGAAGCTCGCCTACGATCGGACATACACCAAAAAAAAAAGAAAGAAAGAAAAACAAAAGAAAAGAAAGAAAGACTCTACAGCATCCCTTGGAAAGAACTTCACACTCCCCCTACCCTAACCCTGCCCTACCCTACCCTCCGTTCTCGTCTTCTCCACTGTCGTTCTCTCAATCATTTTCTTTTTCTATCGTTCTGTTTCTTTCTCAGGGTGTCTATTGATAGAGCAAAATGACGCCAAAGTTGGCCGTAGTAATTGTTCATGTATATTGCGATCTTTAAGTATATAGTCGTCTGCGAGGAACTACGTGACGAGAGAGAGAAAACAAACAAACAAACAAACTTACGAACCAAAAAAAAACAAAACAAACACAGAAAAAAGAAAGGAAAGAAAAGAATAGAAAAGAGCAAAAGACATTTGTACAATCACTATCGCTCCTAGGTGGACCGGTGATCGAAATTTTGCTCCCGGGAATTTCAATCGCCGAAGCTCGAACTTTTCATACGTTTCATGCTTTCAGACGAATGGAAGTCGGCACGTGTTACCGTATTGCGAAAGTGTGGCGAAGACGGTGCAAGAGGAGGCTGCGACTAAAAAAAAAAATCACGAGAGACCTTCTGTGCTCGTTTGACGAAAAAACAAAGACCGAGAAACGAACGAAAACAAAAACAAACACAAAAAAAAAATAACACGCAAATGAGTTTACCGAATCGTACCGTTCTAAATCAGCCCGTTCGATCGTGAGAGCACACACGAGTACGTGCGAAATCTTCTTTCTCTCCGTTGAAGGTTTACCTCAGTAGGCACCCTGTTTGTCTATTCTTTCACTCGACTTCTACCAGTACTTCGAGAAAAATTATGAAACAGCATACCGTGCCGTACAACACGTGTACGTACCTAAACAAACCTACACATCGTTATGAGTATACTTCATTTTCAGAGGTTGTCTTTCCGAATCGCGTGTCGTTTGTTTCGCACCGCGAGACCACCGCTCTCCGGGCGAATTGTTAGTACGATCGCTAGATGGAGCAAAAGCATAAAACAAAGAGACCGATCCGGGGCGGAAAACATGGCGGTCGATGACGCGACTTCTGCGCGACCCCCCATATCGGCACCGGTCGCGGAGACGGCCCCGATTCGCGTTTCTCCTCGTCGAAGCCTTCCCCCGTTTCGTTCCAGAGATTCGGCAAGACAATCCGATGGCAGAATTGGACATGTAGAAATTCTGTTATTTATTGAGTGTCACATTATCAACTTGTTTCGAATAAAGACGTTCTGTGGAAAGCTCGAAAGATTGGGCGTAGCCTGTCGTTCTGGGAAATATCTCGCTCGAAAAGAAAAAGGTTCGTCGGTATACCTCTCTGCCATTGAAAAAGGAACAATTGTACACTGTTATTGAGCACCGTGTGTGTGTGTGTATGTAGCCAGTCGTCGGAACGTTACCGGAGTTCGTTGGAGAACACGTTTTTCTTCTTTTCCTACCATTTTGTTTCTCTCTTGGTTTGAGACGTGTATACAGGCTGCGGTCGAATAACATTTACAAGCGGACGCGAGGTGGTTCGTTGTAAACAAATAAGAACAAAATATCGAATAAAATTTGTTCGTTTAAGGCCTAGTTTCCGAGAAGATCGAGTTTGAAGATCCGACGCGCAGGTACGGTGTCATACGGTATCGTGTTTGTAAACAATGATCGGAGATTTCTTCTTGCACGTTATGTGCCTAAGTAGTTCGTTTGTCTCACGACGATGTACACGCGTCGAATTTTCAAGCTCGATTTTCTCGGAAACTGAGCGTTAAATGAAAAAAGTTTATTCCACATTTTGTTCTTACTTTTTCATTGGGAACCCGCTCGTGCCCGCTTGTACATGTTATTCGGGCCGCGCCCCGTGTATTATACACGATATATGTGATACATATATGATATTTTAGCGCAAGGCTGCATGTTACTGTACGTTCTCCCAGAATGACGGGCGATAGCCACATATTGTTTCAACCAATCACAGCTCTGACCGCTGTTGGACCTTTTCGGTCCCTTGCCTGAAGGCAGGCGATTGTTTGGACCTACCGTCCTATGGTCGAGGTATATGGTAGCTTCCCGATTTTTCAGGTTCGGCGAGAACACGTTTTCTCGACTGTCGATGGCCGAATATTGTACACACGCGGGCCGGTTGTGCACGACGGGGAAAATAGCATTTCTACACATTTTTTCGAACTGAAAAGGCTCTCTCGATGCACGCGCCGGGACACGTCGTTTCCTCGGTAGTCGCGCGGATGTCCTTGACAGGAAGAAGAACGGACGTTGATTAGACTCCCCGCGAGCAGAAAGTGATAAAATCGGGAAGTTTTATACTCCTTGACTGCAGGGACGCGTGGCTGGACCGAGAAACAATATTAATCGTAATGAGTAATGAGTCGCGGGTAAATTGTATTAACCGACTCGATCGTTCGAAACGTTGGAACGAGAGGATTCATTTTGTTCTCAACGGGATCAACGCCGTCGCAAAATTCTCGATCTCTTGGATTGAACGGTCTCGGGGCGACGCACAGTGGGCCAAAAGCGCCAAAACGTGGCCAAACATTGATACCCGTAGGTTTCTCGGGTCGCTGATTATAGATCTGATGTCAAAATTGCAAAAAACAAAATGCCGGATTCGATATGACGGATGCGTAATCAAACAAATTATTGGACTTTCTTGGAAATTAGTATTCCCACATTTTTCGGGCCGGCAAATATGAATTTGATGTAAAAATTACAAAGAACAAAATGGCAGATTCGATATGACAGATGCGTAATCAAACAAATTATTGGACTTTCTTGGAAATTAGTATTCCCACATTTTTCGGGCCGGCAAATATGAATCTGATGTAAAAATGACAACAAACAAAATGGCAGATTCAATATGGCGGATGCATATTCGAAAAAATTATCGGACTTTCTTGGAAATTAGTATTCCCACATTTTTCGGGCCGGCAAATATGAATCTGGCGTAAAAATTACAACAAACAAAATGGCAGATTCGAAAAAATTATCGGACTTTCTTGGAAATTAGTATTCCCACATTTTTCGGGCCGGCAAATATGAATCTGATGTAAAAATKACAAMRAACAAAATGGCAGATTCGATATGACRGATGCGTAATCAAACAAATTATTGGACTTTCTTGGAAATTAGTATTCCCACATTTTTCGGGCCGGCAAATATAAATCTGATGTAAAAATGACAACAAACAAAATGGCAGATTCAATATGGCGGATGCATATTCGAAAAAATTATTGGACTTTCTTGGAAATTAGTATTCCCACATTTTTTGGGCCGGCAAATATGAATCTGACGTAAAAATTACAACAAACAAAATGGCAGATTCGAAAAAATTATCGGACTTTCTTGGAAATTAGTATTCCCACATTTTTCGGGCCGGCAAATATGAATCTGACGTAAAAATTACAACAAACAAAATGGCAGATTCAATATGGCGGATGCGTAAGCAAAAAAACTATTGGACTTTCTTGAAAATTAGTATTCCCACATTTTTCGGGCCGGCGAATATGAATCTGATGTCAGAATTACAAAGAACAAAAATATATTTTTTTTAAACACTAAAAAAAGTATTATTAAAAAAAAATTGACGTATCAGAAAATTCTACAAGGGGAACCATACAATGCTTATCGAACAAATTTTATTATAACTTCTACATTTCTCGGGAAAACATGCCTGTAACTAGCACCATGACTACCTCTGCGTCACAAAAACGAATCGCATTACGAAAGTGGCAGTTTTGGGCTGCTACTTTTTCAAAATAATGTGAAATATCAGTATCTACTGCAAGACTCGACGAGAATCTCCGTGGAATATTGTGGAATATAGAACGTTTAGTATACATTTGTAAGATCTGTGCACTAAGTTTTATCGTTTACTTCATACATTCCAACTTATCGATTAATATAAATCCAATGTTGTTGTTATTATTATGCATAGTGCTTACTTCCAGGAACAGCATCCATCGTACACGCACGAAAAGAAACAAAACAATTCAATTTCCGTAAAATTGTAAGCTTGACACCTTTTTTTTTTTTATCACGACGTAGTTTACTGCACGAAAACTGCGAGACTGTATGGGATGTTTGTACTCCCACCATTTAGCAGGTATAGCTAGCAAGACCTTTTCACCTTCGGCTTCTAACGTGAAATTCGTTTTTTGCATTTTGGCCACGTTTTCGCGCTTTCGGCCCACTGTGCGACGTTTCAATTTCTCCGACCGTTTCGCGGACTGTTCGTTGCTGAAGTACTTATATACAGGGTGTCCCGGGTTTTCATGGACAAACTTGGGCAGCATATCCTACAACTGGAAATAAGAAGAACGCTTTATTACAAAGTTACAAGCAAATAAAGTTAGAATCGATGACGGCGGATTCTTCGTGCGAAGAATTAACGGATCAATATCTCGAAACTTAAACGAAATAAGTCAAAGAAAGAAAATCGACGTCAAGTTTGTATTTGCGCCCGAGGACGACATCTTGAAATGATCCAACAAACACGTTCGACCTTTCAATGTTCAGTAGGGTAAAATCCACCGTCATCGATTCTAACTTTATTGGTTTATAACTTTGTAATAAAGCAAACTTCAAATAACATTTTCCTCTTACTTCCGCTTGTAGGATATGCTCCCCAAGTTTCTCCATTAACCCTCTCAGTGCCGGGCGAAAAAGGGGTGCCCATGCGAAGATAACCGGCCGAATTTCACGATTTTACTAGGGTTTGCAAAAAGCCTCATAAAATCCAAACCAAAAGCAATATTTACATAACTCAAAAAGCAGTGTATCAAGGACGAAGTATAGAATAAAACAGTGGCGCTAATTTTTCTATATCCATCGAAAATTACGTAAGTAACAAAGGTACAAGTGATCACAAAGAAAAGAAAAATTGAGTTCTCTCTTTCAAAACGTAATTGCGCCATACGAAAAGCCATCTTTTCGTCATAACTTCATATAGACCGTTAATAAACGGTCACAAAGTGTATACATTTTGCATTTCCAATATATTTAGTAACAAAATTAGTAATATCGCGCAACAAACATAAAGAATAACTCCAAGGTGCATGGTAGGCGCCGGACGGATTATCTCGTCCGAAACAAGTAATCGTTATAGGTCGTATAACATATAGAATATAAGGGAAAGTTAAACCGAAAAACTATTTCAATTCTCCCGTGATGAGATTGGACCATTTATAACGTATTATAAATTTCTTTTCGGACAGAGTTCTCTCGCGAATGCGAATAACTCCGGCACTAAAAAAAAATACCCGGGACACCCTGTATATCGTATTATACATACATATATATATACGTAACGTTTACTTGTTGTTCGATCGTTTCCGAGGTTATGTTCGGCTGCAAAGTTCCTCTCGGGATGCAATGGCGGGGAATATCAGTCGAATCGGCGCTCTCGTTCGGCAGTTCGATCGTTCGTAGAATGCTTAGCTGGCTCTGTGTGTATATCGATACATCTGTATCTTACGTTGCGCAAGGACCCTTCATTATCCTGTTCCTTCTTACGCTAATAATGTCTTTCCACTTGGTGACAGCGGATGCACGATTCGCTCGTGGGGGTCGCTTTGCTCGAGGAACCGGTAACGCGGTGGCTCTTTTATCATTCTAATATCTTTATTCGGCGGCTCGAACTATCCGGGAATTAAGTGCTACCTGTCAAACAGTCAATGGATCCTTTATTTATTTCGTGGTGATCGTTTCAGGATATATATATATCTTGTACACGGAAATCCGTCTGTAATTGTCTCTAGTCTTTGTATATTTATTTTAGACGATTGTATGCAAAGCCATTGACAGTACAATTTTTTCCTCCGGTGAATCGTTTTGTAAATACGTTCGCGTTACCCCTAGAACGGCACGCCGATTCATGAACGAATTTTACGATGAACCAGTTCACTGTGATCGATTGGTGTACACCGTCAATCCGAAACTCTATTGCGGTGTGCAGTCAACGTTGACGAATTGTTGACATTCTTGTCGGACAAAGAAGCAATTCTTTCCGATTTACAAGGGCTTTTTAACACAGTCAACTGGTTGAGCAATTGCCTGTGACTTTGCCAACGAAATTTGTCCACAAATTCCGATCCGTCTGTTTCCGCGTTTGGCTCGGTGTTCAGAGACCTCGGCTTCGTTGTAGAGGGCAGGTCGGTCGCACCGAAAGCGAACCTAAACTTGTTCCAAGAGTAAGTATCGGGAGAGATCGGAGTAAGTCTTGACGTAGGAGGGAAAACGGAATTGAACGATCGAAACTACATGGAACTTAAAATCGTATAATTTAGATATTTAAGTGAAATTCGGTTTTTCCTTTCACTTGCCGATATTTGCCCCTGGAACGATGACTCGGTGCGACCGACCTGACCTCTACGATGAAGTTTGGCCTCGATTTGACATGGATCCTTGACTTTGTGGACAAATAGGGATCAAATTCTGCTCCCGGCAGGGTTTAGTACCAAACGGACAATTTTGGTACCAAATGGATTTATGAGAAATATGTTTCAAGGGGTTCTCGATTTGTTATGCTTTTTGTATTTATATTTTTATGGCTACTATAGTTATCGAATATAGTCGCCAACGCGTGGAAAGTATATTAAATATTATTAGTTGTGTGTCTGTGTGTGTAGAGAGAGCGAGAGAATGATTCTTACTCGAATAATTATAATCTGCTCTCAAAATTCTTTCGTAAATGGAAAAAAAAGATAAATTTCCAATTCTGCTCACTTTGAAAATGTATAAAAATTAACGGAGTACCATTTTGCTAATCGAAATGATTAAAATTAGCTTGGCATTGGAAACACTTATAGTACATTCTTTACTACAAATTCTTGAAGTTATTCAATCTTTTTTATGATAAAGTGATGATTACGATAATAGAAATCACTTCTCCTCCGGTTCAGTTTGTTGATTTGGGCCTGTTTGGTATTGTCGGTGGAACAAATAAATATTATTTATATTATTTATTTATTTAATTGACCGATCAAAGTTCTCCATTACGATCCCACTATCGTAAATCGTGGTTATTGTAATTGCAATTTAAATCCTTTCTACTAAAAAATTGTAGAGATACAATAAATCTTGTTGTACGTAGATTGTTTTAGATTGCACTGTTCGCGGCGTGACACTCGCATAATCGAGGTGCTACCGAGCCGTGAATTAAACGAGTCAAGTTTGGTACCGTTTCTCAGAATAGTGTTACAAACACGTTCGGAAATGTTTCCTAAGAAAATGATGAAAAACGTAAAAGTTTCGTCGTTCGATTAGTATTGTCTCGGCAATATAAATTACATATGCCTTTCACGTATATTGAAATTACCCAGAAACACTTCTGTTTGGCACTGAACCTAGCGTTACGAAGTAATTGCGTTTGTCGTTCCATCGACAATACGTTACGTCGCCATCTTATTTGCTTTTTTGCCGGTTCTGAGCTTAGGCGAGCGTGGACGTAAAAGTGGAGCACGAGCGAATACAAAAAAAAGATCGATATATGCACCGGTAGTCATTATTTTTTATCCATTCGCAGAAATGTTACCGATCACTTTGCGAGGTTGTTCCGGTGAAAACAAGTGTGACAATAAAACAAGCGTGATCGAGAAACATTTCGTAATTGCGACGAGAAAGTATTGCACAAAACTAATTCGGTTTCTTTGCGAAGAATATGAAATTATGGTCGTTTAAAATTTCAGAGTAAAAGTAATAGAAATTCCAATTAAAAGTTATAGCTTTAGTTAGGATAACATTTTCGAGAATTGAAATCGTATTCGCTCGGTCTCGTTGACAATTCATTCTAATCCAATGACTTGAAGTAGGTATATATTTTAACTATATGAATAAAGAGAACCCCTTTCCTGTAATGTATATTACAGAGAATCCACGATGGCAAGCAATTGTTTAAATCTCGTGTCGTTCTAGGGTCAAACGAAGAAACGGTAAAATACCATTTTTAAAACGATGAAATCGATTAAAGATTTATAGAATATTTTGGTGCAGCTAGTTTTGTCGTGATGATGTATTGTTTTTCTTGGGGGTTTTATAATCTTTTTTTACGTGTAGTAGACATCATTTCTCGCGACAAATTATGATAATAGTGAAATTGTGTTTTACTATTTTAGTTTTCACGTGTAATATTTGAGAATAGATATTTTATGATGCAAGTATTGGAAACCTAATTTTAGGTCGCACTTTATTCTTGCGCGGACCGCTTAAGGAAATTAGCAGTAGTCTCTACTCTTCAACAACATTGTTGTTTTCAGCCGACTGCCCTTGAGCAGAAGGGACAATAATGTCCTAGAAAAATGAAAAAGGGTGACACTTACACCTGTACTTTGTTGAAACACGATCAATAAATAAAACTTGTTTAGTAACATCGCTTTGGTCAAGCTGAATCGCGGTTAAGATGATTGTCGGTTCAGTTGTCGCACAATCAGCTTCTCGATCCTGAACTGCAATGACTTTGAAATTGTCTATCACGTGCATATTGAACTCGAAACGATGATGTTAAGCGCGATGAGGCTTATCTTTTTTTGTTTTTTTTAAATAATTCTTAAGCAATCATACTACCTTTAATCTGTTCGCCTATATAATTATAAGTCGTACCAACACATCGATTTTGTACTCTCGATCAAAAAATTCTGCGAGTGGT
Source organism: Halictus ligatus (assembly GCA_028454255.1). Classification (NCBI taxonomy): domain Eukaryota; kingdom Metazoa; phylum Arthropoda; class Insecta; order Hymenoptera; family Halictidae; genus Halictus; species Halictus ligatus. The sequence continues at coordinate 15,857,095 of CM052138.1, read as the reverse complement.
ATTTTGTATTCGTATTTTTTGGTACAGTATGGCCCCCGAAAAGTAATTAATTTAAGACTTTCGTAACCGTTTCATTTCGATCATTCTCGAAATGTTGCACGAGGCCTGACGCGTATTTAAAACCGTTCATTCTTGTTTTCGAAAATACTAATTGAATAGAATAGAATCGAGTTGAGCACCGCGTCTGGATATTCTTCGTTTGTGCAAGAGAGGAGACCAAATATTTCAGTGAAAAGATCATGCAGATCGTGAACGCCGCAAAGGTTATTAGGTGAACGGAGTGCTGGTAGCTAAAACTTGGCAAACTGTGCTTAACAATGCGAATTATTTATGAGATAGAAAAAAGAGAAATTCGTTATTTTATATAAATAAATCGTCAAGTAAAAATCTCCCAATTGAAGTTTCCAAAACGGCAAATTTCGGTTAAGTTATTGAAGATAGGATGCCTGGAACTGCCGGAAATAAGGTATGTATAGAAATAAATATTATTTATTAACATCACGTGTAATCGGAGTCTAACATTTTATCAGATCGATTCCAAACGCGGAAACGAATGATCCAGGAACACGCGTAAACAGATGGTGCTGCGACTCATTAGTATCTAATGAATTTGATGGCATAACGTCGCGGCTCGTAATAATGCCATCGAGATATCCTTCTACACTCCGCGACAAAAAGATCGACTGGTCCTGAAATATTAATAATACACAATTCACGTAAAGAGAATCGTTCTATCGGTAAAACTGCGAAACTGTTGAATCGTAGTCGCAAGGTTATTTACAATCTATTAAAAAATGTAGAGGAATATGCGAAAAATTTTAGCTATTTTAAGAAATTTCTGCTATCATTTTGACGCGCCGATTTTTCGTTTAACGTTACACATTCTCCAATAAAATTGTTTCTTCGCGTGATAAATGCGTTGAAACATATTGCAGTAATTGGTTATTCTTATTACGCAGTATACAGGTCACAAACAATGTAATGTACCACTTGAAAAGCTAAATACCATTTGTCTCCATAATGTGCTGTCTTTTTGTCGCGGAGTGTACCAGTACCCGGGGAACGGTACAATAATGCATTTCGCGTTTGAACGCAAAACCGTCTAGGATAGGAGCGATCACGAAAGTGAAAGCAAGTCTCATAATATGGTCTGTCCAATCGACCTCGAAATCGCGCAACTATACTTCTCGTCGCTGCGACGTCTACAGTCGAACCTGCTCGTCGAAGTACAGAGTGGTTCAGCTAACTGTGCCACCTAAATTACTTGCAAAACATGCAGCATGTGAAGCAGTCGAAACGAAAGTGTTATGCTTTTCAAGGGTAGCAGGCACAATAATAATTAGTACTTCTCGCTTCTCTTTCCATCGAGATATAAAGGTCACCTTGTGAAGGGTAAATGCAAACATTTCTTTTATATACAAAATTCTATTTCTTTGGTAACCACATCTAATTATATTTAAGTGGTAGTTGCTGAAAAACTTAGCTGAATAATATGTCTTTAATTGGAAGTACACATTCTTTTAATTTTATCAGTACAAGTTACAATACATATATTTTTAATTTTATAAGTACAAGTTACAATACATATTGTTTTAATTTTATAAGTACAAGTTTCAGTACATATTGTTTTAATTTTATAAGTACAAGTTACAATACATATTTTTTAAATTTTATAAGTACAAGTTACAATACATATTGTTTTAATTTTATAAGTACAAGTTAAAATATATATTAGTTCAATTTTATATTAAACTAGACTTAAGGACTAAACGGTAGTCGTCTTTTCAATGAATGCAGACAATTTTTATTTTACATCAGCAAGATTTTTTATTTTACAACAACAAGTTTTAAAGTAGTTCGTGCGTTATTGAAAATCTCACAAGCCCGTTGACGAAGTAAACAAGTTCGCCTCCAGATCCTATAAAGCAGTGCATGGTAATGTAAATTTGCATAGACATCTGCAGTCCAATTACAATTAACTTTTCTAGTTTTACCGTGCTTGATCTACCAGGAACTGACTCACGGAATTGACCTTGAACTACTCGTGAACGATTGGAATTTATTATACCATTATCGGTGTCAATATACGTACATGCGTATCGTCTTTCAATGTGACGCGAGGTATCCGGGAAATCTCATACTACTTGTGCTTATCCGTGTAGATAATAAAGGAAATAACTTTAACAATAATTGTAAATATACACCAGCTCTATTAGACGCCATTAAATTCCTGGAGAAATGGTTTCATTTTGTTTACTTTTCTAAATACTTTTTATGACAGTTTCGATTTTTTCAAGTTTGTTTGAAACATTTCGAGAAGCGTCTAGCTTATTTCTTCAATAAATATATTCATTTAAAATTGTGTCGAATTAAAATTTTATGGGATTTTATGCGTTTATGAGAAAAATGAATAAGTAAGTAATTGTTACATTAGGCACTTCTGAATCATTCTAAATTCTGGCGTTTATGGCTGAGCTTTCAGAAATGTTTAGCTAGAAAAGTCAGAGTTTAAAAATCGTCTCGCATCCAGATCGGTCTCCAGAGACATATATATTTATATTTCCGTGCAGCGAAATCGATAGTGTCGGGAAAATCGCATTATTCATGCGATGACCTAACGCTTGAGAAATGTATTTTTCGTGGTTAACCACGTGATTACCTGGACTGATGAGTGCGAATCGGGATGCACGAACCGATGGTTCAGATCGTGCGGCAAATAACAGGAGGATCTCACGGAGAACAATCGCTTGCCGTTAGATTTTGCATACAATCTTAGGTTCAGTGGCTCTCAGAACTTTCTCCTGAGAATTCACGCCGAAGGGAAGTGAACCAACATACTGATAAATCAGCTTACAATTAACTTTTCCTTCGCACTTCGCGTTTCATTTTGCATTACTTTTTATTCGCGTGATTTCCCGTGGGAGATTCGCCGCTCTGCTCTCTGCCATTGTTGCACAATTTCTTATTGTTCGCCGAACGAGACGGTTGTTTTTATCAATCACGGTGGACCGTTTCCATAAAACAGGCGGAATTCCAAAACTTTCGTGCCATTACGAACAGCAGGTTGGAACCAGGCCCTTCCGTAATATGATACACGATTGAAGCACGGACAGAGATCGATTCAGAATTTAGCTGCGGCCGTTCGCAGCCATAACCGCGAGACAACTGTTTCTTTTAGGAAGTAATTTCGTAATATCCTGGTAAGCGGTTTGCCACCGAAATTTGTCGGCAAATCCCGCAGTTTCCGCATCAGGTTCGGTACTCGAGCGCGAAGTTTGCGGTCGCAAATCCATGCCAGATCCGTGCCAAACATTGTCCACGCGAAGAGGGCAGGTCGGTCGCCCTAAGAACGGACCTAACCTTATTCTAAGAGCGAATATCGCTGTGAATATTGCTGTAGGAGGGAAAACGGAATTAAACGATAACGGATAATAGTTTAGAAATGTAAATGAAATTCTGTTTTTCCACGAGGAACAAGGTTTTCTTCGATTTTGCCCGATAGTTAGTCTTCTAACAAGGTTATGTCCGCTCTTAACGCGACCGTCCTGCCCTCCTTACGCGGACAAGGATTGGCACGGATCTGGCATGGAATTGTGCCTGGAAACTGTAAAAGAATATGGTATTGAAGCCTTGGAAAGTCAGCAGATTTAATTTGTAAACGAGGAAGACTGCAATAGGTAATATATGTTAATGAATGTAAGAAGGCTATTGGAACGTGTAAATAATGTATTGAAGTTCTAGCTCCTTTTTGCCGTGCGGAATTGTGACAACGCTATTTGCTGAAATTGATTTTTATACGCATGTAAACTTTATGTATCTGTGACAACAGTCGGCAGATGAAACGCAGACAAGAAAACAGCAAAACTATTTAAAAAATTCTGTTCTATTATTCTTAGCTTACTAAATGTGTCGTGTAAACATACTTTTCTACAATATTAACTACAGCAGAAGTGCAGGTCTATTCTAAGAGACATTTATTGTTAATTGATTCTTTTTTTCTTTAGACAGATAGAGTGCGTTTTTACAAGTTTATATTGCATATAAAACAGTGGATAATAGACTGAACGGAAATTCGCAGAATTTCGTTGAAAATTTCAAAGAAGAGCTGCCACGAGAAATGATTAGAAAAATGATAAACCTGCCTACGCTTGAAAATCGACACGCACTTTCCGGTTAACTTAATACATAGTTGTTTCGGTGTAGAATTACCTTCGTTGTGGGCAAGCATGAAATCTAACGGAACTCCATCATTCGGTCATTATTACGAGTTTCGTCATTTTGTTAGTAGAGAATCGAGACGCAACTCTTTGGTCGATGAACTTTGGAATTGCCTAGTTTCCGCGGCTGGTCAAACAGTTTGCTGAAAATTCCGATTTGGAAATGATCCGTGGACCCTTCTTGCCCAGCGAAACGTGCAGTCTTTTCTTAAAATTTCTTTTTCGCCCGATTTACTGCTCTAAATTCCGTAAAAAATTACAAATTGGCCCTCTTCGAAAGAGCGCTATTCTCTTTTTAACACACACAAACGCGATCGCATGACTAAAATTAGTCATTTCACCGGCAATCGTCGACGACCAAATGTGTCTTCGAGTAAACGAATGGCTCCAGTTTCTTTAAATCGCAATTGATTAACCTCTTTTTCCTTAAAATGGCGCCTCGGAGACGTCTTGCGATACGTACGTCAAGCTGGATTACTTTTAACATTCCAAACAATCATTTTATTTTCCATCGGTTATCCGAACCCCGATGCTTGAAGTGTTTACTGTCCGAACTATTTATTACACAAATTGATAAAAATCAGATCCACCTTTACGACTGAGTAATTGTTCTAATGTTCGAACATTTATGTTTCACAATCTATTTCGAATAATCCAGGCTCTGCTGTAGCATGTTTTGACCTAAAACCTTGGAATTAAATTGTATGGCAAGGGGTTAAAGTAATGCATGCACATTAAGGAAGATAAAATCATAATTTATTAGTGTAGGAAAACGTTGGATAGGAGTTAGGAGAAACACTTTTATACATTTTATATATTTATGAATGATTTCTGTCCATCGATGTTTTACCAACTGTTAGAAAACCAAAATCTCCAAATAACGTAACAGAAAATATAAGAGAGAACAGAGAGATGATGAGAGAAAAATTGCAGGACTTTTATTATAAATATTCCCTGGTTTAATATTTATTAATGCAGACATTTACGCACGCGATTGATGAGTAATATGGCGATTTGAGTTAACTGAAAATTCATTTGCGAAAATATGTTATAAAACAAATGAGATTCGTAAGAATTTTCCTAGATTTAAATTTCTCGAGAAATCAGAAATAATCGATTAGAAAATTTCTCGGGAAGGATTACTAGGAAGCACCTGCTCAATGTCAACATGGTGCCCGGTCGTGTCACGATTAGTGTTAAAAGAGTGTTCGAATTCTGTCGCTGCCGGCTGTAAAAAGGGTTTTTAGTGTCAAGCGAGAAAATAAAATTGAACGATGACGATTTTCCTGGAGTTTCTTCGTCGTGGCATTCCACTACTAGGTATAGTGACTACGTAATAACGTCACGGTTAGCGGGGAATGGCGGATCACTGTGTTTTACCAGTTCTGTTGAGCGGATCAGTGCCCGTTGAGCCTTGAACGGTATCAAACGGTACCGCAGGAGGACGTCCTCCGTTTTGTTGACAAATTTCTCTGTTAGTCGCACGTTACTGACGCGGCAGCGAAAAAAAAAAAAGAACAGAGGAACAAACACACCAGTGATCGATAAATCAACGAAGCAAACGGGTTCGATGGATGCAACACGGATCGGCACACGAGACGCTTAGAGAATGTGCGAGGAAAGTGTTTACACGTCCCAGTGAATTTACATGAAGTAATATTTAACGAGTAAGTATCGTTACATCTTGTCCGGAAGTTGAAAGGGCGTTGTTTTCGTGTCGTCTCGTCGATTACCGTTGTTCTTGCTGTTGCAATTTTTCCAGAAATTTTGAGACCGTTCTTATACGACGTGTTTCGACATCGTAATGTTCTATGCTAATTCGGCTCCATTGCACAGTGGACCGAGCGGATAAATTACCAGTTTTTATTGGTCCAGAGTGAACTCTGGAATTTTAACAAGTTCGCGGCTAGCAATTTGTTTTGTTGCTTCCCTGCAACGCGGTTAAAAATATTAGTACTACTAGGAGTCTGTGTCCTCTTCGATTTAGAATAATTTAACAGATGAGAATTTACACTGAGGACGCGTACTTGTAGCTTATGCGAATGATTTTTGTATGTGAAGGAGTCTGTGTCCTCTTTGATTTCAAATAATTTTACAGATGAGAATTTACACTGAAGATGTATGCATATAGTTCGCGTGAATAATTTTTTTATCTAAAGGAGTCTGTGGCTCTTTGATTTAAAATAATTTTACAAGATGAGAATTTACACTGAGGACGCGTACTTGTAGTTTATGCGAATGATTTTTGTATCTGAAGGAGTCTGTGTCCTCTTTGATTTAAAACAATTTTACAGATGAGAATTTCCACTGAAGATGTATGCATATAGTTCGTGTGAATAATTTTTTTATCTAAAGGAGTCTGTGCCTCTTTGATTTAAAATAATTTTACAAGATGAGAATTTACACTGAGGACGCGTACTTGCAGTTTATGCGAATGATTTTTGTATCTGAAGGAGTCTGTGTCCTCTTTGATTTAAAATAATTTTACAGATGAGAATTTCCACTGAAGATGTATGCATATAGTTCGCGTGAATAATTTTTTTATCTAAAGGAGTCTGTGCCTCTTTGATTTACAATAATTTTACAGACGAGAATTTACACTGAGAATGCTTACATATAGTTTATGCGAATGATTTTTGTATGTGAAGGAGTCTGTGTCCTCTTTGATTTAAAATAATTTTACAAATGAGAATTATGGGCTCCGTGAACATTATACGGTTTACTATGACTAGACTGGATTTTATTTATGTCGGTACCTTGTAAATCATGCAAAAATTGCAATCTCTACACTGCTACGTTATTGCTACGAAGTTGAGGGACAATAGCTGAGGACAGATGTTACAAACGTTGGCTCATTCTTATTTTTTGATAACTACGCAATCTCAATAGAGAATCCGTATAAGTACATTGTAAATGTTGCCCCTCAAGGATAATGGGTCGGCCATTGTTTACATAAGACCGATCCAGTCTTCAGATATGCAAAACACCCGCTCCCACTCATATTTATACTAGCGAGTATATTTATAGTGACGGTGGATGTTGAGATGAGGACAAGCCGTCATCGCCTCCGTTTCCGTGTAGCTGCAAATTTATTATGATTTATCCAGCTGTTTTAAACTCCGTAATTGGATAATTCTGGCAATTTTCTTAAACAAGATTGAGGCGTTAGCACGCAATCACGTGTTTTTCTCTTATGCGACAGTATCTAACGTTTACTCATTTCTGTTTACATAGTATGCCCGAGTATTATGTTTCTCGGTAGAGCGTCGATGCATTTTCTTACGAATATAAAGAAACATTGACAAAAAAGAACAGTTACGCAAAGTGTCGAGTATTTTTAGTACTCTTCTCAATTAATTAATAAAGTAACGGCGAAATGGTTTAGATTATTGTAAACTGTATTTTCATACAATTCCATTTCCCTGATTATATTATTCTCAACTCGGGAAAAAACAAACAGCCTCCTTTCTGTGTACTTTTTTCAGAAACGAACTTTTTGCCGGTCAAGAATTAATAAAGTTAAATAAAACATGTCATATCAACGCTTTATTAGAAAGTTGGAACAAATCTAATTTAACTTTCACCGTTTAACAAAAAGATATGAAAAGAGATGAAATTGTTGCAAGAGTACAGACTCCCGAAGTCGATAATTTTCACGAAAAATTGTTCACAGATCTTTATGAGAACCACTTTTGCAAAGAAACTTCCGTCGCCGTTACTATTAAAATATTACTACCAGAATTGCGTTTTAAAGCAAATTCGTCGTTTAAATTAAACGATTTCGAGTCACGTTCCGGTATGTCCAATTTTCGAAAAAGTGTTCTCGTGCCGTGAGATATATTTGCTCGTCGGGCAAAACATTTTTTCATTCTGAAACTGCGAGACGAGAGCGGGTCGACAAAGGTTACAGTGTTACTGCGACTCAGGTAGGCACGTCACCCTCCTTCGTTAAACTCGGAATGAAGTTAATGAACGATATTAATGAACTCGCACAATTGCATGTTATAACTGTAACCTTTACGAGGCTCTAGTCGACGTCCCAAATACGGTGAAAGTAATTTCGAACGTCCACTGTTAAAGACGTGCTGGAAATTCAACTTTTCCGTTTCGAAACTGTCCTGCGTACAGTAGACATTTTTTACGTCGGATATTTGCAAACCACCGTGCAAAGCTCGCAATGGCGACACTCCGCAATTAGCCCGATATCTTGCGAAAACGCCTAAGCTTTATATAGACACGTACGAGAGAGTTCGAGTACGCGTAATAACTTATTGTACCTTGTTGAGAATTCCGCGATAACGCAACGCGCCATTACGATTGCAAAACAATCACGTGCCGCGCGAACGTTTGGAAATTAATTTGTTCCGGTTTTCCGTGCGACGATTTCGCTGATCACGCAAGGGCTAAATTCATAGAGAAACATGGATTTGTAGATCGACTGTGTCAGCGGCATGAAGAACACGAAAATGCACGGCGCGTGGACCGTTCTCGTGCTTAGTATACTGTTCGAAACATGTTTCTGGAGCAACGGTAGCACGGCTGGTCTACGGGTGGCTTATCAGTGGAAACAACTCGATTATGAGTGGCCGAATAACGAGACCAGGCAGCTTTTCCCGTGGTACAAGCAGGAAGACAATCTTCCGCTCGGTCTCGAAGTCACGAAGGACAGGATCTTCGTCACCGTGCCAAGATGGAGGCGCGGGGTTGCCGCGAGTTTAAATTACTTCTTCGCTAACGGTGAGTATTATATTTTTATTCCACTTCGTTGGCCACTGGATTACCTCTTTGTATAAATACAAGCTAATTCTTTTTATCAATGTATTATTAATTCTTTTCATAAACACAGAGTAATTATAATTTTAAAACTATATGCACAAAACAACTCTAATTAACTTTCATACGTGCCCCTCCCGGTTATCTACGAAACTTATGTCGAATTCTTCGTTTACAACAATACACTTTACGAGTGTTAACGTCGAATATTTAACGAGATCGTAACGTACTGATGAAATATTAATTGCAAGAACCGTGCGAGGGAACAGGATTGAATTATAATACATACATTATAATACATTATAATAATAATACAATACATATTATAATACAATAAATAATACAAAATAAATAGTAATACATTATAATACAATAAATAATACAAAATAAATAGTAATACATTATAATACAATACATTAATACATTAAATACAATTATAATACATTAAATACATTAATACATTGTATAATACATTATGCGTTTTTAAAATCTGTTTTCTTTAAATGTGTTACGAAAATTTCGTTGACAATATCAGTCTGTTATTTATGATAACGCGTTCTTCATTTGTAGATCCGGGTTTTGTAAAGGAGATCGGTCGATTGAAAAAGAACCCCGTGGAATATTGGAGCGTGGCATGTGTCACTGCTCGAACCGAGTTTCAAGGAACTTGGGGAAATAAGTAGCGTGATTTTCTATTTCGACGGAAATAGAACACTAAAACGCGACGTTATTAGGCCAACTTTCACGTGCACTTGTAAAGATACGCGCCCCATTGGCGTAGACGTAAACAAAACGTATACCGAGCGCGGAACACCGTTCTTGTTTGCAAGCTCATCGTCGCGCAGAGTACTTCAAAATCCTTCGGCAGTGTGCCAACACTTATATTTTTTTAACACGCTAAATGGGAATACTGTATTTCTTCTGTTAAAAATTTTAATAAGTCGCGAATAATTACATTCTTGTAATTCGCAGTCGGATTAGAAAAATGAATTTCTAACTGAGAGCCCATTTATACAGAATTCTTACTTTTTTCTTTTTTACAAAATATTGATATTTACACATCGTAAATACGCGTTACGGTGAATGGCACTATCTGCTACAATAATATAAGTGTATCACTCACTGTACGTGAATTTACAGGCTTAGGCTAATCACACGGAAAATCAAATAGTTTGAAGGCTTTCTAGCAGGCTGCGCGCATTAATTGTGTTAAACTTCGGTCGAAACTGTGACTCGAACTATTTGCAGTTCCGTGTCCGACTAGATTTTCCACTTTCAATTGGTCCTGGTACTTTCGAAAGTACCTTCACGCTGTCCCATAACCGATTATCGATTTATTATATAACGTGAACTTGACGGAATTCTACGGCGAACTTACAGAACTCTGTCTTCATGCGAACTAAAAATATTGGCACAGGAACTACGTATAAATTCATATTTTTCACCGATAACTTTAATACAATGAAAACAATACAGTGGTACCCTTAAAGTCTTTTAATCTTTTCACCGTTTTATTAAAATGGAGTATAGTATACTCCATTTTAACGAGTAAATACGTATCAGCTAGAGGTTCTCCCGAACGGTTCTGGAAAATAATTGCAAGATCTCCCAGTACCGCGAAGAATAACTTGTTAAATTGCACGTTCAATTAGGGCGATGTGTTAGCATTTTTCACGACAGTTAATTGTCAATTCAGCCGCGATAACTACGCTCAGGCATGCTTTAACAATAAGAGCCGGCTTGAGAACCGTTTCGAACAGATCTGAAAAGAAGAACGAGAGAAGTGAAAGACTGTGAAAGTAGAAACAGCCTGAGATCTAGCTGATCCAGGTAATAAATATCTTATTTTTCGCGCGATCCGGTGTTCGTATTTGTCGTTCCGTTCCATTACTTTTTCCTACTTTTGGAGAAACTCATCGTGTTATTGAATAAACCTACGAATAAATATCTTTATTTTATTCTCGGCTTTTAATTTAGAAACGCAACGTATAAATATGCATATTAGACGGTGCCAATTTTATATTTAATTATTTTCTGTAAATAATTGTTATCGAGGCTTTTCTAGCAACCTTAACACTAGGTTTACTGGGCATTAAAAGTGACTATTTTACATTACTTTATAAAAATAATAAGAATGTGTCTATCCAAGTTTTCAGCCATCTTTTAAATAATATATACCGAAGGAAATAAGTTTGTTGAGTAATTCCACGTGGATGGATCTTCACGATCTCAATAATCGTAAGTTAAAAATATTAAAACACGCCCCGTAAACCTAGTGTCAAAATGGCGGTGCAATCTATTCTCACAATTTTCGACGATGAAACATTGTGAGAATGGATTGCACCGCCATTTTGTAAGTGAAGAAAATATTCTCCTGCTCTTTGAGGTTGCTAGAAAAGCCTCGATAACAATATATGCTTCTCAGAAAGACTTGAGATTAATTCGATTTAATACAGAGAAGGGAGTTAAAAGACAAATATGATTTCATATATCTAAAACAAATTCCTTTTACAATTATAGACAAACAATTTAAATCCCCACGTCGAGGACGTCCGTTAGAAATTGTTTAATAATTTCTTATAATGTTGCTTCAGATACACGCGAATCGCCTGGGTTGATTCCGTATCCATCTTGGGAGGCGCATCAGTACAAGGACGGCCATGTCGCGGAGATCATTTCAACGTTCCGAATCCGTGCGGACAGGTGCGACAGGTTGTGGATCCTCGACACAGGGTTCACCGACATTCTGGACAGTCCAGAGCAGCAAGCCCCGCCAGCATTAATCATCTATGATCTGACGAATGATCAGATGCTACGGAATTACGTCATACCCGAAGACCAAAGGACGTCCGACTCGCTGTTCGCGAACATTGCTGTCGAAGACTATGACTGCGAGGACAGTTACGGTTACTTGGCTGATTTAGGTGGTCCAGGGCTCGTGGTGTACTCCTGGAGCATGAATAAATCATGGCTCGTCAAGCATCACTCCTTCAATCCGGATCCTCAGGTTTGGTGTTACTACGAACGCACTCTGGACGCTGAATAACATATCACAAAATTTAATAGTGCACTATACTATTAACCCTTTGCACTCGAAGCCATTTTAGCTCTGAAACGAAACATTTCTTCATATTTCTTCTATTTTTTCATAGTATATATACGAAAATGGTGCGATTTACTCGTACAGTTCGGAAATGTTTAGTCATTTATTAGATACAAACAAATTCAATAATGTAAAAAGTATTTTGAAGAGTGATGCAGCGATTTTTAGTGGCGCCTTACGTGGCAGCCATAGCTGCATCCATTCAAATCTTTTCTCGCCAATTTCATTTGAATTCTTCAACACTTTAAGAAGCATATTAACATGCTTCTAAATAATTCTGATGTTCCAAATGGAAGCTTAAAAATCTTCTGAATTAAGAATCTTCTTCAATCTGAGATTGTAACAATGCATCCATGAGTAATTATTTAAATTGATTAAATTAAATTAAATTAAATTGATTTCTTTGGGTATATACTATTAAAGAAATGGCTACAAACTCTGACAGATACATTCATGTTATTTCATTTGACTTCTTCAACACTTTATCTACCGGAAGCATATTAACATGTTTCTAAATAATTCTGATGTTCCAAATGGAAGCTTAAAAATCTTCTGAATTAATTAATCTTCTTCAATCTGAGATTGTAACAATGCATCCATGAGTAATTATTTAAATTAAATTAAATTAAATTGATTTCTTTGGGTATATACTATTAAAGAAATGGCTACAAACTCTGACAGATACATTCATGTTATTTCATTTGACTTCTTCAACACTTTATCTACCGGAAGCATATTAACATGCTTCTAAATAATTCTGATGTTCCAAATGGAAGCTTAAAAATCTTCTGAATTAAGAATCTTCTTCAATCTGAGATTGTAACAATGCATCCATGAGTAATTATTGAAATTGATTAAATTAAATTAAATTAAATTGATTTCTTTGGGTATATACTATTAAAGTAATGGCTACAAACTCTGACAGATACATTCATGTTATTTTTATGAAGTAATGTAAAATAGTGATTTTTAGTGATCGGTAGACCTAGTGTTGAGTACATTCTCGAAACCTTGAAATTAATTTTCAGTCCGGTGTTTGATACAATATCAGAGGTGACAAAATCCCCGAATGTTCTCAAAGTGTAGGTAGAAAGTTTAGGCAGGAAGTGTTCAGATAATAAATGTTTTGATACGTAAATGCCACTGAAACTAGTTAGAAGAAAATAAAGTAGTGACGGCTCCATGGAGCTGTTGATCGTCCCGAGGAAGTCAAGCAATTATTTATGGCAGGCCGAGACTGTTAGTCGGCCAACTGGGGAAATGAATGGAACCGCTAAGAGAGGGAAAGGGGGAAAGGAGTAAGAGATAGTTGATCGACTAGAAAGTTCAGAGTAATGCAGAAGAACGTGTCTGCGAAAAGTATTCGATACGATACCGCAAACCGTTTTAAAAAGTACTTAAAAATCCCCGAATATCGGTGTGCTTGTTAGTCTGACTTTCAACGGGAAACTTTCTCGAGTTTATCGATTGCGAACACAGTTACACAGTAATTAACACATTGTTGACAGGCACTTCTACGCAGGAGCTATCTAATGTCACCAGACATTATTTCTTAATTAAATATAGAACTAAAACAATCTAAATAAACTTCGGTAAACTTTATTTATACATAACGCATTCAAATAAATCTTTGCAATTTTCTCGTACAATACTGAAATGTTCAGTAATTCATAAAATACATAGAAATTTGATAATGTAAAAATAATTTTGAATAACGATACAGCAATTTTGAGTGGCGCCTTACAGTCGCCATTCGAGTGCTAAGAGTTAAAGCAATGGACGTCTGGGAAAGATTTAAGGATATCATTCGTTTCAACTTAATGAAATAATCAAAAGAAGAAATCATTTCTGGGTCTTGCAATCGATGCAAACATTTTTTATTTTGCATAAAGATCCGCGGTCTAGTGATAAATGTTAGGGTGCTGAATTAAAGGGTTGAAGGCGTCTAACAAGACTATTGCAAAATACACAGGAGAAACAGCGCGAATGATACAAGGACGACCGATCTGGCAATTATTGTGTACAAATTAATGCGTAGTCCTCGCGATCAATCGGTAGTAACCTTAGTTTGTATTGTTTGTAATTAGAATGTATTGTGTTGTTTGTAAGAAATCGACAAATTCAACCAGAGAGGGCTACGAATGAATTTGTACGGCTGAATAACTTTGTAAACATCAATGAACCGTGTTTAATTTTCGTTTAATTTTAATTTTGACAAGGCTGAAGATTTCAACGTTTCGGGGATCGCGTTCCAATGGAGCGACGGTTTGTTTGGGATGGCCCTGGCACCGAGAGGCGATGGATACAGCACCATGTATTTCCATCCACTGTCGAGCAGCATGGAGTTCTCAGTCAGCACGAAATTGTTAAGAGATCCGCAACGCGCAAGTTCTTCCGGTGAGGATCGAAAATATTACACGATCACAATTGATAGCGCGCGCATTAAATCAGAATAACTTTCATATAAACGTACCAAACCAGTGGAATTTTCCACTGAATATATGTAAAATTACGCTTAGTTTGAATTACGGACAAAAAGCCGAGAATGCCTTCAACAACTTTTTTCTTCGGGCTTGTAAAATCTGAAAAACGTGTTTTACACAGCGAAATGCTTTTTGGTTCCACTGTAAGTCTAGCAATTAATATACCTTTATTATTATTACCTTTTTAAAGTGGTTATGCGAACATTTCAGAAAGCTCTAACGAGTTCCATACTCTTGGATCTCGAGGGAACAATGGCCAAAGCAGCGTGAGCTTCTTGGACCAGGATACCGGAGTTCTCTTCTACGCCCTGACGAACATGAACGCCATTGCTTGCTGGAAACCTCAAAATATGTTCGCGATTCAGCAACAGGACTTCATCTACATGGACAACGTCACCATGATTTTCCCCAACGATTTAAAGGTAACTGTTCTGTTGCTGTAAACGCTTATTCGGGTTTCACATATTTTTCGCTGCTGTTGGAACAGTATGTTTTGATCAGTTGATTATTGTTGGACAGAAAAATAGAGAATATTTCATTCAAAGTATGGCAATCGTTAACTTCATTTCCCACTCAGACTGTATATCAGAATTACTCAACAAACAGTGGAATTACTCAACAAACTTACTTCCTTAGGTATATATTATTTAAAAAATGGCTGAAAACTTGGATAGACACATTTTTATTTTTATAAAGTAGTATAAAATACTGCATATATGAGAGATTATTTAGCAAATTTATTTCTTTGGGTATAGATTATTTTTAAAATGTCGTCTTCTTGTGATTTTTATAAAGTAATGCAAAATAGTCACTTTCGGTGCTCCGTAAACCTAGTGTCGAGTACCTAAACATCAGTTTAATCATAAATTCGTTTTGTTTTCGTTCCAGATCGATAGGGATGGCCAAATCTGGGTGCTCTCGGACCGTCTAGCGACCTTCATGTACTCCAACTTAAACCCCGACGACTATAATTTCCGAATTCTGAAAGGTTCTTCGCGGGAAGCTATAAAGAACACTGTCTGCTCAATGGAGAGACCACTTCCGGCTACAAGCAAGCCGCACGAACATTCTTCCAGAGGAGAGTCTCCCTCCACAAAAGCCGGAAGTTCCAGCAGCGTCAAACACTTCGAGCCCTTCCACATTCTATTAACTGTTGTATTATTTTTCGTTAGGACATACATCTGAAACTATCGTATTCTCCCTTATATTTTAACGAAACGATTGACTGTAAAAACTTGTGCGCGGCTTTGAAGCAACACGAATGTGAACCTCGGAGGACGTGAATATTTATGTGCGAATAAATGTCGATTGAGGTAAAAAAACGTTAAGAAAAAAGAACTGTCCGATAATAGATCATCCACTAAGTGATCGGTCAACTGTTATGTGAACTGTTTCGAATGATAGATCGTGCAAACGTAATTGTTATTGGCTTCCCCTTTGTCACGACTACTGCTTTGTACACTAGTATTAAAATGTCTTTACGATGTATCTTGTTTATTCGTGATACATTGTCCTTCTTGCGACAATGCAAATTTTATTTGAAGTTTGAGAGTAACGTTTATGGCCGAAAAATTGCAACCGATTACAGAAAATAATATCCGGAGCGACTAGAATCGAATAGAAGATGAAACATTTCTGTAAACTAATCCATCTTATATAGAACGCAAAGTATTCTTCGCTGTATACAATAAAACACAAATGGCAGTGCGACCGTTCGTTAATTTTCTCGATTCGTTTCGTCGCGTTGTCTCGCGTTACCGTGTGAAAATAAAGTAGATTTCTTTTGTAACAATAAGGACACGCAAGAAAATGTTGAATAACGTTTCAAACGTCGTTTTGCAGATTATAGAAATTTCGTTCTGAAGGATTATTCTTTATAGCGAACATGGAATCGGTATCGAGCTGTTCGTCCACGTCGACCCCGAAGGACTCGACGGATTCACGGGAAGAGGCAATGAAAACTGTTAAGAAACTCGAGTTGTGTCCTTTTGTAAGAGGTTCATTAATAGTACTCATCGGTGGGTTAGATCGTTGAACACACACACACACCGTTTTCCATTTCTATGATTTTCCTTCGGCGCGTTACACGACGATGAACAATTTTGTTGACATTGAACGTACTTGAGCGAGATACTCCTACAAATTGCAACCTATAAATTTTGTTTTGATACGATCAGAAATTACTGTGGTCATTCGGAATGAATCCAGAGGTGCCTGTGGTCAATTTGACTACGAAAAATCGAACGATCATTGCGTACGCTTGCTCGCATATTGTGATGCTTTACGACTACGAAACGAAGAAGGAGATTACGCTTCAAGGTCATGTACGTAACTTCCTCGTTCTTGGTGTAATTGTAATTGTCAACGCTGCCTATTAAACGGCCGAGTCTACAGGAGAACGCGGTGAAAACTCTTTCGGTTTCGAGCGACGGGAAATGGTTGTTGTCCGCGGATTTCGAGGATGGTCATGTGGTCGTCGTTTGGGACACCGAAACTGGGTAAAGAAGTAACATTCTGTATCATGCTGGTACGGTCGAGCCTCGGAAAACTCTATAAGCTTTGTTTTTCTTGAGTTTTCTTTCCTTTTCTGAACCCCAATTCGCGAACTTCTCTCTAATTTAACGGTGAACCTATCGAGCACGAAGATCGAATTTATTTATATTTTTTGCCGTTTTCTTTAATAATATGTGCTTGTATAATCGAATTTATTCGATCGTTAGAAGACCGGTTTTTCAGTGAAACAGTACCAACTTGTTTAAATTTCCCTTTGCAATTTGAATTGCCGGGTTTCTATTGTAATTTTTTGAGAATGTACGTTGTAATCACATCTTACTATAATTGTGATCACGGTCCTGATTGTTCCAGTATACCAGTTAGCACACTCTTCAGCCCGCACGAAGAACATTCCATTACTGCTGCAAAAATCAGTCCAGACGCGAAATACGTAGTGACTATTGGCAATGAGAGATTTCAAAAGGTGCACTTTTGGTTGTGGACTTACGGAAAAGACGAACCACACGGTTATTTGATTAAATTAATTAAATTAATTACATATTCCTGTCGTCGCTTGATTCCCTTTCCAATTTACAAATCGAGATCTAGCTAATTAGCGTCGGTTCGTACGACGTAGGTTTCAAGATTCAAAATGGGTCCCTTTCTACCATTTCTTTAAACAAAATTATCACAAATATCGACAAATTCTCGGGAGCGGGAAATGCAAATACTTTTATTCGAATACTTTTTAGATCCGCTGTACTTATTTAATGGTAGAGCAAATAACAAGTCAATTCCTTCTAAAGAAATTTTTATTACCGGGATTTTAATTTGTTATGCACTGGATAGTTGAACAAATTGTTTACAGCGTCTCTGGAACTGACCGAAACGCCTGTGGACAGAATGAAAGATATCAGTTTCAACGAAGATGTGTCCGAGGAATTCGTTTTGACCGGTGAATCGAAAGTTGTATTTATTACCTGGGTTTGTACGAAACAAAAATGAAACATCTTAACCGCGTTGCTGCGGTCTTCGGGTCCACTTCGACCCGCTCGCTTTTCGAAGGTTTTTGAAATCATATGATTCATTTGTTAGGAGGATGACGAATTGAAATGCCATTACCCACCAATCCTTGGCCAAACACGACGATACGGAATGTTGAATTGCTCTTGCATTGTGCCGAATATCCAACGAGCCTTTACTGCAACATCAAACGGTATTTTTACTCAACAATTTTCTCTAACAAAAAAAAAAAAGAAGAAGAAGAAAAGAAAAGATACTAACATTAGATCGCAGTTGTTGCTCATACACATAATTACGAAAATAGTTGTCACGGAATTCTGTTTCAAATTTAAAAAGTTCGTTTAGTAAAATATCAAATTTTAAGAAAATAATATTTCATTTAATTTCATTGCAAAATATAGTTCAGCGATATAAACTCTACATATAAGCATAATTCTTGAGTTTTTCTGCATAGGGTATGTTTTGGTCTGGCACGGAATGCCTGAAAAGGAACGCGGCAAAGGTAAAGAAAAAATGGCACACATTAAATCCCTGCATCTGCAGAAATTCTCCATTAATGCGATTCTACATTATAACGGGTGATTTATTTACTGATCTATAATTTTAGGCATTTAATATTATGTCCACCAAAAATATCTCATTTCTTTCGTACATGTTCGATTTTCTGTAATATAATCGAGAAACATCCGATACTTTATATAATCATTTTGAAAATACTTTTACCCCATTGATATTTAAAATAATCTGAACAATTATGGTTTCAGATTAGTAACGGTCGGTACCGCAGAGGGCCGAATCAACTTTTACGACCTTCAATTGAAACTTATCTATTGGATTCATAACTTTGGTATCAGCAATATACATTCAATTAGTTTTAAACGAGCATCGAATTTATTCGGTCCCACCGCTACCATCAGAACCCGTGACAGTTGGTTTATTATTTATTAGCTATTATCCGTAAATACCAGTTGAAAACTGTAGAACAATTCGATCATAATAAGTTTTTGTAGAATATGCATGTTGAATTGAATGCATATTAATCTTCGATTCTCGAACAAAATTGCCTATATTTCAACTGTGTTAGTTTCGTGAAAAATGATCGTACGTTTTTACGAAATTATCACAATTTTTCGAGAACCGAAAGTGTAGTGTCCAAATACTTTTTGGATCCACTGTAGAGGCAAGAAGTAAAATGAAAAAATGTGCTGACTGTTATAGCTGCCTCGTGGGATTCAGACGATTTTGGATTCGAGGAAGAGGGGGAAGAAGAAGAAGAAGAAGAAGAAGAGGAGGAGCAAGTGAAACCTGAAGTTTGCGAGTTCAAAATTGAACACTTAAAAATGATAGAAACTCAGGCGGGACCGTATGACGACGATACGTCATCCACGATAACTGTAAACTTAGAATACATGTTCAGAGATTACGAGAACAAGCAAGAACCATTTATTCAACCTCGCCATGTTGCTCTGGATGCTACCTTTGAGAACGCACCTTTTTATGTCGACTCCTTTTTTGTCAGTAAGAACATTAAAATAATTTTTAAATTAAGTTTAAATAATGCGAAGGTAATTCAGTAATCATCCATAATACAGCTACAATCTAATGGAATAGTTCATTTCTAATTTCAATAATTTTAGGAAGTCGCAACAGTGTTCCTAAATTCTTCTGAGCTCTGAGAAACAGGAAAGAAATTTTAATTAGGATAACGTTAAAGTCTTATTATTATTATTTATTTATTGCTTTAATTTGAAAGTCTTTCGATTCTTCTTTGCTGTTTTTACTGTCTTGTGCTACGAAAGTTAATTCTTTTTAATAAATGCATCAAATCCGCAATCTATCGCTAATAAATGTTTAATAATGTCCTTACAATATTCCATGAAGGTTCTTCGACCGGGGCAATCGCGTTAATAGACATTCCAACATTGAAGTGTCACTTTATCTTCCACGAAGTAGGCTTGTCTGTTACCAGTTTAGACGCGCATCCTCGAAGGTAAGAAAAACTTAAAAAGTAACAAAATTGCATGAGAAACTTCGAAACATTCGAATATCTCAAAAGAGATTAACACTGGGTCAAAATGACGGGTTCGAATATTTTTAATTTACGATTATTGACATCGCGAAGATCCATCCACGTGGAATTGCTCAACAAACTTATTTCCTTAGGTATATATTATTCAAAAAGTGCCTGAAAACTTGGATAAACACATTTTTCTTATTTTTATAAAGTAACGTAAAATACTCGCTTTCAATGCTCCGTAAACCTAGTGTTAAAGAAATAATAATGTTTTGTTACACAAGAAGAGTCGCTATTTAATAACAGTTTCTCGGCTGAAGGTCAACTCGAGGTCATAGTATAGTAGATCGTTGAATTTAGATCGTCTTGCTACGCATGGGCAGACGTGGAAACCAAGGTGACCTTGGCTTTTCATCGAAACGAAACATTCCTTTTTCTTTCAAATTTCTCATGGTGGATAATTGGTCGGCCGTTAATTCCGATTTCTTCTTTCAAGCGATTGGTTGGTCACAGGAACCGCCCAAGGCGTGTTGTCATTATACGAATACGCGAAACGCAAGCTTATCGTGCGCAAACATACTCCTCCCCTCCCGGATTTCCAACAATTCCTCGAGATGCAAGTAAAAACTGGTAACATCACGTACGTCACGTGTCCGCAAACCAGAGATAAAGTAACTTCGATATCCGTGCTGAAATATTCGCCGTTAGGTAAACATTTTGCCCGCAAAAGTAGATTCAGTAGCCATTGTCGCTTCGTAGAACAACCATAGACTGAACCTCCTCTCAACAAAACAGAAACTATTTGGAATTTTTCCGAACTGTTCCTTTTCGTTGAAAGCGTGATCTATTACAATTATAGTAAACGAAACAGAACATCATCGAAGAACGATAGTAATTTTTATTATTCATTGATGCTTCCCTTGTACTTTCAGAACTTGAAGGGATGTGGCTTTTACTGTATTTTCCTTCTGATTTACAATAACAAATGTGTTATTTCCATACCCATTTCGTCTTAAGCAATATATAATATACTGTAATCTAGATTGCCAATGTAAACTCTAATATTTATAGTAATGGTCAGAGCGTTTATCTAACCGCTTCAGAAAGTGCAATTATAAATGCAAGTAGAATTTTTAGCGGTGGAAAATTTAGCGCAACATTTGCACCACACTTTGCGAGTTAAAGGTTTGTCAATTTGGTACCAAAACATTATTTGGAGCAGAATTTGGTCCCCATTTTATATGAATTTGGCATTGTCGACAAATTCCTAGTCAAATTCGGGGTTTGCAGGCAAAATTCCATGCCAAATTGGAGCCAAACCTTGGCTTCGGTCTGCCTTCGTTATAGAGGGCAGGTCCGTCGCCCTAAGAGCGAACCTAACCTTGTTCGCAAAAGTGGTGCGTGAACACCACAATGTGAAGGACAAAGCGGCGTGAAAGATTTGTTGCAAAAACTAAAATATATCAATGTATTATACTACGATTTTGCCCGACATTTACCACTTTCAGAAGAAGGTTAGGTTCCCTCTTAGTGCGACCGACCTGTCCTCTAGAACGAAGCTGAACGAAGTCAAGGTTTGGCTTCAATTTGCTATGGAATTTCGGCTGCAGACTTTGCACTCAAACACCGTAACCCTAAATTCAAAGCAAATTATTTTGTTTACTGGGTGCAATATGAAACGACAATAGTTACTGAAATTCCGTAAAAATGAGATAGAATATTGTGCGTTACTTACATTTGAAATATTGTACTTAGGGGATCAGATTGCCTGTGGTCTCGACAATGGAACACTATGGATATTGGATCCCGCAACGTTGGGCCCGCTTCACGACACTCCGTACAAGCACTCCACGGAACCTATAATTAAATTAGTTTTCACAGAGTGTGCTGAATATATGGCATATTTTGTAAATATTAATAAAACGTACAATAATTAGCGATTAATGCCCTAGTTACATACATCTTCCTCGCTGTCTTTCCTTTACCTGTTGCAAAAATTTCTTGGATTGTAGCAGCAAATTAATTTTATGGTTTCAATTTTTTTTTTTATTGCAAAACATATTTCATCTAATTTTTATCAAATCCCTCGATTTCCTTGATCTCTAAAAGTTACATCAACGTTATTGTTCTTATTATTTTACCTTTTCTTTCCAAGAGCTATTGCAATATTATGAACTAATTGAAATTCGAATACTTCCTTCTTTAAACCATTCAGAATTTTCATTTTTCTGTTGTCCATTTAGCAAAAATTCTAGGTATGGTGTCGCGATCGTCACTGTACAAATACTCTTGTAGCGATTATCTATTTCGTCAAGTAATCGTTAATTCCGTAGAATAACGTGTAACTAATGTTTCCAGGACAATAAATTAGTAGTGGTAGTATTCAAAAGAAATTCTGATCCAGCCCTGCCTTATCCGTGGGGCTTCCTTGGAAAGTATCGCACGCATTTGGCAACGATAACGGACATAGTGTTTGGACCAGCCACCTCTAACAGCGTCACACCTCGATTATTTTCCTTGGGCGAAGATAGGAAATTAGTTGAATATGATCTAAAAAACAGGTAATATACAGAGTCTGTGCTTCCATCGGAATCGAAATTCTTCCGATGATATCAATAACTTTTAATAAATAGTTTCGATCAGAGAGAATACACTCTGCACAAAATATCTTTACGAATATGTTTACGTTTTCGTTCGAACAGGCGTTTTATGCTACAATTAAACAATTTTTAATTACACAGTGGTCCCTACCCTGATCCTGGCCTCATGATAAGCGAGATCTATCAAATCGAGCATTCCGCGACTCCTCTTTGCCTTGCTTGGTACCCCATTTTCGGTGTTGAACAATTTTTAGTTATTTCCAATTCACAGGTAATCGTTTCCGAATTATGTAGATATCGCTAGAAAATCTTCACGCCTAATTTGACATTAATACAATTTATTTGACGGTTATTCAAACAATTTCGAGTATTGTTCGAATTTTTGTTATCGTAGTATTTTGTTGGAGAACAAATTCATTATAACTGTAAGCTTTTAAATATAGATATGTACAGTTTCTGCATTTGAAAAACTAATCTTTTTGACGTGACAAAGGGCTGCACTCTTTTGCAGACAGTCACCGAAATATTCTTAAAAATATGTAGCAACATT
>CM052138.1:15817086-15833739 GCA_028454255.1 Halictus ligatus | reverse complement strand
TTTTCCAATCAGAAGAACACTCTAAGCAATGAAAGTTTGTCGTTAAATCGTCAGAAACGTTCCAAGCAGAGACACACAGGGAGAGAAAGAGACAGAGAGAGAGAGAGAGGGGTAGAATCGAGTGGTCGCCGTCTGGAGTACGCCTAAGAAAGCAAATTTCAACACGCGGACACGATCCGCTGCCATCAGTCGAAGTAGTCCTCGCTGTTCTGCACGATACCGTGTTTCTTTCGACAGTCCGGACAGTACCACTTGCCCTTCGGCGGTACCATGATGCCGACGCACTCGAAGTGAAACCATTCGATGCGACAGTCCTCGCCGTCGCAGGCGATCATCTCGGAGACCTCGTCGTACGGGCACTGGCAATAACAGTAGAGGTTCACCGGCCGTTCCGGTATCGGCGGATTGTTCTCCGGCAGATGGGTTTGTATCTGCTGGCTGGCCTCGACCTCCGTGTCGCTGGAGTCGCTGCTGCTTTCCGCCGGCTCCTCGGACTCGGTCGCGGACGCGGTGGCGATCCTCAGGCTCTCCTGTTGGCTCTCCATCCGCCTGTACGCGACGGTCTTCCCGCCGAACGAGAGCCTCGGCTGCAACGGCTTCAGGCTCGGCACCGTGGGGAACGGGGCCGCCGGCGCCTCGACCTTCCTCCACTTGATCGTCGGCTGCTTCTCCGCCTCCTCGTCGCTGGAGTCGCCGTAGAATCGTTTCGGCACCCGTTTCCGCTTCGACGAACGCTTGTTCTCCGTCTCGGAGCCGCTGCCGCTGACGTTCTGGCCGGGCCTCGGCTGCGACGACTCCAAGATCGCGCCGATATGGTGGACATGGTCGTTCGCGACGATGCTCGGCGACGAGGAGGCCGCGTTCTGCTGCATCGTCGCCGGGTTCTTTTGGTAAAACGCTTTCGGAATGTTTAACTTGATCGACTCGACGGCCGGCACCGCGTTCCGCTGCTTCGTCCTCTCGCCCTTCTTCCGCTTCTTCGTCTTGACCTTCCGCTTCTGCTGGGGCTGGTCGTCCGCGGTGCCCGGGGCAGGGTCCGGCGACGGTACCGCCGCGTCCGCCAGCCCGTTGTTCAACGGCGTCGCGGGCTCCGTGGACGCCGGCGCGACCGCCGCCAGCAGCAACAGCTGGTTCCGCTTCTCGGCGAGCAGCTTGTTCGCCAGTTGCTGCGGATGCTCGTCGTAGAAGTCCTCGTCGGTCTCCGTCTCGTCGGTCTCCAGGTCGGACTCCCTCAGCACCAGCTGCGGCAGCCGGACCGGCTCGACCGGCTGGAGCGCAGCTTCTCCGTTCTCCATCTCCGCGGACGCTTTGTTCTCCAGGTCGACGTTCGCCGATTCCGACTCCTGCGCCGCCTCCTTCTCCTTCTTCCGTTCTTTCCGGCCCGACTGTTTCTTCGGCGAGCCGTCCGAGGTCGAGCTGTCCGAGTCCGAGCTGCTGCTGGAACTGGAAGAACTGCCGGACGAGGAGCTGCTGCAACTGCAGTTCGTCCCGCAGGAACAGCTGCTCGAGTCGCTGTCGCTGGACGAGTCGCTCGACGACGTGCTGCCGCTCTGTTTCTTCTTCTTCGGACTTTTCGCCTTCTTCCGGCTCGGGTCGGTCTCGGCGACGGCGGTCTGCGAACCACCGACGCCGGACGGGCTCTTCTGCGGTTTGCTCCCGCCATCTTGGTCCCCGCTCGCGTTCACCTCCTCTTTGCCCTCGACCTTGGACGCCGGTTCCTCCCCCTCTTTCTCCTTCTCCGTTTCCTTCTCCTTGTCCGACCATACCACGCAGTAGTCGTGGTCGGCCAGTATTATACTGTTCAAGTACTCGACGTCGGTCTCCGGTTCCTGTTCCTTCGCCGGTAGATCGTTGCCAGATTCCTTCATCTGCAAACTGGCCGTGTACGTCTTGAAGTTGTCCCAAATCCCGTCCATGATCTGCGCACTCTGCTCCTTCTCCTCTTCGTTCTGCTCGACCTCTACTATACTGTCCGCGGCGGGCACGGGAGAGGCAGATCTCGGATCTGCAGGAGAAGCTGCAGTTTCCTCGATCGGTTTGGCGGTTTCAGTCTCTTTGAACTCTTTCACCTCGACCTTCTCTTCCTCGGAATCCGTATCGCTTTCCGAGGAAAGATTCAGGGGCGGTAGATCGTAGACGTCGACGACCTTCTTCACGGGCTCCTTGGGCTCCCTCGTGGTGTCCGATGCGGCAGCAACGTTATCAGCCGTAACGAGTTTCTCCTTGTCCGATTTTTCTTCGTCAGTTGCGAATTGTTGATTCAGCGAATCTGTCAAGTTTGCGTTAACCGGTGGTTCTTTATGAGCATTCTCATGCTTGGTCAATAATTTCCGCGAGATAAAGCGCTCGGAGCACTCGTTGCAAGCGTACGGCTGGTCTCCAGAATGTAACCTTTTGTGCACCTTCAAGGCAACCGCTCTGGAGAAGCTGGACCCGCATTCCTCGCAACCGAAAGCAGTTGGCGGTATGCAGAAGTGATAAATATGCGGCCACTTCTTCTGTAAACATTTCTTGCACAGCACGCTCTCCGTTCCATGCTTCCAGAATAAATGTTTCGTGATGTCTGGTTTGTTCCTGTACGCGATGCCGCATCTGTAACATAAATGGTGTAGCTTGTGCTTCCAGACGTGGTTCGAGAGACGTTGTTGATTCCCAGTAGATTCCAAACAGACATCGCACGCGTGATGCTTTTTCCTTAGATGCACCATCAGCCTGAACGCGGATGGCAGGCTGCCCATAGGACAGAGACAGCATCTGTACTTGACGTTGATGTTTGGAGAGTACGTGCCCGGACACAAATGACACAGTAATTCACTGTAACTGTAGAAAGTAGATTTGCACATTATACAAATTAGGATTGTCTTTTGATGCATCTTTCGGTTATGTAAATAGAGTTCCTTGTGCACAGCGGAATGAAATCTACAATGAAAGCACTCGTATGTCCGTACCTCCGGAACATTATAGGTACCAGTGGTGCTATTGTAAGAATCTAGATTGAAGAAGTGAAAGTCCAATTCGTCGAGGGACCTTTTCACCCTAACAATAAATTGTTCCGGTTGGATTATTATAGCGGGATGCTGAGGATGAAATTTATGTTCCGCGAGCATGTGTAACCCTAATTGTTTACCGTTCACCGCTATGTGGCGTGCATGATTACAATATACGCAAATCGGACTAGCTGCTTCTATGCACTGTTTCAATAGATTCTCTATCTCTATACTGTCCAATATCCCGTCGACATTGAGGTCGATGAAAGTAATGTCTTCTCCAGCCAGCACAATCCCGTCGCTTGGCTGTACTTGCGTTTGCGCCGCGTCGATCTCCTCGTTATGATTTATATTATTAACTTCTTCGTCAACCTCGTGTTTTTCGGTTGTATCCAGCTCGGCTGTTGTTTCATCGGTAACTTCGTTGATTTGTCTTCCATTTTCTTCGATGTCCATATTCGAATTACTTTTAACTTCTGACATGTTTACTTCGTCGGTTTCCTCTGCTTCCTCGTTCTCATCGGGATTGCCGTCCACCACTGCTAATTTGAAGCTGTCGGAATCGCTGTCGCCATCATTCCCCTGATCACTGGTATTATTGTCCCTTTCTGTTTCAAGCACGTTGGATGTTTTGTCTTCCGGCAATGGACTCTCGGCGTTGTTATTTTCTTCCGACTCTTTGCTAGTGTCGTGGTTTTCTTCGTTGTCGTTATTACTTGTAACAGAAAACTGAGAGTTCCTGTTGGTACATATTTTTATAACCAGACTTCTGTCGGAAGAAGGAACGGCGTTGAATGAGACCGAAGATTGAGATTCATTAGGTACATTTAGGTTCTCTTTAGTTTCATTCTGACTACCGTCCTCTTTAGTTTGTGTATCCGATGTATGTAATTCATGTTGGGGACTAAACAACGATCGGTTGACAGGACTGTGAATAGAACTCTCTGGTGTATGCGAATCGGAATCACTTCTTGTTTCTGTTGCAGCCTCCATCGTTTTATCATCGGTTACAGACTTTTCTATTTCTTGGTGCTCCGCATCAACTTCGTTCGTTCTACTACTACTTTCGATTGTTGAGTTCGAAATTTCTGCATCGTGTTTGTCCGTTTCGTCAGAGTCTGACTCTACTTTATCGGAAGTATCTAATGTATCGTTTAAGCTTGTATCTTCTTTCCTAGGAGATAATCTTGAGTCTTGTACACTATCTGTACAACGTGATACTTCCATAATAGTTTCTATTACGCTATCGTATGGCTTATTATGGCTGGTTACATTGGTCGATGGGATTGGGGTCGTTTCGAAATCAGTTTGAGGAACCTCTTCTTCGCTCGTTTCTTCTTTCTCTTCGTAAGAATCTTCGACACATTTTGAGACCTCCATGATTGTCTCCGAAACTGTGTCCTTAATCGCATTGCGAACTTCATTCTGCGAACTTTCACCACTGTTCGTAATATCACTAAAAGGTGGACTTTCGTTTAATTGGGGCCCAGATTTATTGTTCGTCTTTCTTATGTATGTATGCAGTTTTTGATGAATAACCACACCATCCTCTATATGCTTAGACCTATTATTTTTTACCGACTTCCTCGAAACAAATTTATTTCCGGTAGTCGTAGTCCTGTCAAGTATATGCGTCGGTATTACACTTGTTTGCGTAAGGGGCGACGCAGCAGAGTTTACTTCTTTACATGTATCGGCAGCTAAACTACTACACGTGTTTGCGTGCGAACCTGTCTGCCTGCACAAGGTACATATAGACGCGGTGACATCTTGTTTCGATGCCGGTGAACAAAAGTGATTGTAAAAATTATCCGTCTCTGAGAAAACCTTTTCACAAGTACAACAAACTAAATAACATGATCCCTTAAAAGCACCATAAAAATCTTCGACCGATGTGAACGCCATTTCTGGAACACTATGATTTTTAATTAAGTGGTACGACAGCCTTTCCGCCTGGCCAAACATTCCAAGACAAAATAAACATATATGACGTTTATGTATGTCTCTCATGTGTAAAAATAAATTCCAATTTTCAAAGTATGTGCCGCACGCCGCGCATAAATAAACTTTCCTTGTAATCTTGAAGTTGGGAGAGTGCGACACTGCAGACGATTCCGACGTGCTCGGCATTGGTGTCATCGTGGAGTTGCAAGTGCACAAATTTTGTTTCAATACAGAGCACAAGCTTGACGACGAGTGACACTTTAAACATTTATTCTTTAACGATGGTTGGAGGCCCAAATATTGCGCATATTCTGTTATTTTTCCTCGCTTGATCTCTGCCTTTTTCTCTTTGCCGTTCTTTGACAACGCATTAGAACGTGGCGACTGAGGCTCCTGCGCTACACTTTTCGACGTATTCGTCTGAGTTTCTTGAGCTTGTGCCAGAATACGCTTCTTGAAACCTTTAAACACAATTTTTGATCCTGTACTGTTATTTTTCCCCGGCGATTCTTTGGATGCGATCGAATTATATCGTAATAATTGCTTTTTTTCTTCCTCTATTACGTTACTGTACGCGCTATCAATCGAAGACTTCAATGAATTTCCAAGAGAAGTATCCTTGAGTTGCTGCTCTCCCAAAAGATTCCACATATCCACAACTTTACTTTCACCATCTTCATCTTCCATAATAGCACTGCTTCGTTACAGCGGTATTTTCTGTAATATACAATACGATTATTAGTACAAGACCATTAAAAAGAAAGGTATATTTGCTAGATTACTAATCGATTACTAATAGAAAAAACATTTTATGATGTTTACATAGTTCAACTGAAGCCTACTGTTACGTGTCTTAGAATTATATTTAATCAAATTATGGTATATTAATAAAGAAACCAGATCAAGAAGAATATGAAACGATTATATCCGACGTATAGACTGCAGACTTCATGCGTTTGCAGCAAAACTAAACACATGAAATTTAAAATTATAGAACAATTCGAAAAATTTAAAGACAGCGATATATTATTTTTCATCTTCTAACGTTATTAAGAGAAGAAACAATATTCTATTCGGTTTCCATTCCTTGCAATCGATGCAGACAATATTTACTTTGCTACCGATGTATATACAAAGCCACCTGTTGTGTTACACTCGATGTGTACATTTAGTTATTCCCTTGGAACAGAGAGAACAAGGAAACGTTTTCGATAGCTAGTTGTCTAAGACTCGAGAGCTATTACTCTAGTACCATAATCTTTGGGACACGAATACTTTGCTTCGCCGGCAAATGCAACTTCAAGCTTACGTCTAACAGTCCTCTCTATGTCAACACCAACGTACAGAAGACAGAACATTCATTACGTTTAACACATACTCTATAACGTAACAAGCATTTAATATAATACCTCTGACAAGGGTATTACAAAACTGAGCACATGGTACGACATGCAAGAAGCCCTTCGCTGTGACCATCACTCCACAATGATTCAGCCCGAGAGTTCCCACCGAAACAGATTACTATGATCAGACTAATCGTCAAAGCAAGACGAACGAGAGTACACATCGGACCCGGACACTACGGTAACGAGTTCCCAGCAAAAGTACATTCAGCTAGATGCTTTTGTTGAACACAAGGATGATTCCAGTGTAACGAGGGTTGCGTACCTTCCGGTAAACTCTCCGGCTCGAGCGAATTGCTTGAAATTACGTGTAACCGTGCGCGATTCGTGAATGATAAACGATACAATCGGACGGTCTCGAAACACGGTACGAAGTAGAGCACCTTGAGTGGTTCGTCGCGATCCGCGCCGAAAAGGTTAGTAAAATGGCGTCATATCAATGAGCACGGCTCCGTCCGTGCTTCCAACACATCCCCAGTGATGCCACCTTTCATCGTGTTCCACCATAACCTTCCGCGGAGGAGGTTAGACGAGAGCCATCGACGGATAGAATGTTTGCGATATTCTCGATTTTTGGTAATCGGTCGAGCGTTTTCGATTGATCTTGCAGAATGTTTGACTTGAGCGCGAGCGCGCTGTTGTCTGGCACACAGCTGTCGTGCGAAAACTCGAAACACGAAGCGACGGCATCTCTCGTGGACGCACTCATGCACGCCCAATTGTAGTGCCTGTGTGATCTCTGCGATGCCCCCACTCTAAGTTTTCAACCTGACCCTATCAGCCGGAGCGACGAACTTTCGACGATACGGTGCAGATTTTTATTTCCCTCCTCGCGATTCTTTCGAAAATGTGCGAGCAACGTCGCTCGCAGTTGCGTACAAGTCCCTTCGGAACGTCCTATTTCTAAAAATTGTATAACGAAATTTATTTTATCGTGCTCTTTACATCCAATTGCTATTGCCCACGTCAGACAAACTCGCTCAGCTAGATTTTGTCCAACACCTGTTTATAACCTATTGTAGCCGGAACGGCTACAGATATTTCATAGAGGATCTGTTATATTCCGTTAGATCGACATATCGGTGGCAAATATATAACAAAATCTGCTGGTAGAGCCGATTCGGTGACAGAAACCATGCTGGTTCTGTTGATATAGTCTGACAGCAAATTGACGACAGATACTGCCAACATAACCTGTTGTCGGATTGAACGAGGGCTTTAACTAATTATTGTTCTCCCCACTCGAAGTATTTAACCTGACCCTATTAGCCGGAGCGACGAACTTTCGACGATACGGTGCAGATTTTTATTTCCCTCCTCGTAATTCTTTCGAAAATGTGCGAGCAACATCGCTTGCCGTTGCGTACAAGTCCCTTCGGAACGTCCTATTTGTAAAAATTGTATAATGAATTTTTATCGTGCTCTTTATTTCCAATTGCATATTGTCCCAGTCGGTCAAACTCGCACAGCTAGATTTTGTCCAATACCTGTTTATAACCTATTGTAACCGGAATGGCTACAGATATTTCATAAAGGATTTGTTATGTTCCGTTAGATTGACATATCGATGGCAAATATATAACAAAACCTGCTAGTAGAGCTGATTCGGTAACAGAAACCATGCTGGTTCTGTTGATATAATCTGACAGCAAATTGACGACAGATACTGCCAACATAACGAGGGCTTCAAATAATTATTGTCGATTTTAGGGAAATAAATAATTTTTGTGATGTTTCTATTTTATTATTAGTAAATATATATATATTTATTGTTTTATCGTTACCTCTTAAGTAAGTCAAAGGTATAGAATAAGAAAATAAATATTATATCTTAAGAGGAATTTTATTAAATTGAAATGCCTAATTTAGCGCTATTTTTATCTCGAAATTGACTTATATGAACTGTTGTTGGCTCCTTTGAACGTTCCGCTATGAAATACAATTTTCAAAAGGACGGATAAATTCGTTTACTAATATTCTTTATTGTACGTACAGGTTCATTCATTTGTTCCTTATACCAGACATAAAGTTTAAGCAATCATAACCGAAATTAGTATGTGGAAGCGTTTTAGAAAACAATATTCTATTGTATTCACGAGACTGCTTTGACCGTATATATATATTTTAGTTCCAGTTGGTAATACAGGATGCGACACGAAAATGGTAATGGGGTTACGTGTATGTACTACAGTGGTCCTCCCTTTCCATAAACAACAACAAACAAGAAGGGTAAAAGTAGTTGGAGAATCGGACAATTGATTTATACGTATACGTAGATGGCTCTCCTGTCTATTGAAACTGGACGATGATTGGCGGTGAAGACGCGTGAAATTATAGTGCGTTGCTCGAAAGAGTACTATACAAGGGTGCCCGAAAATGTTTTATTTCCTTCGAAAGGATGATTCCTAAGGTCGTGTGAAATAACTTTTTCCTTTGCGGAGATGTTCTCCGCGAATTTGTTAAGAAATCTTCCACCTCTGCATAGTCAGTTGGAAATGCATGCGTAGTGGAAAGTGCAATGGTGGGGATAGAAAACCGTACTACACAACATATACATACAACAGGCAGGAAAACGTATATAGATAAATATTACCTACAATTAGAACTTGCAGTACGACAAGAAATAATGTATTTCAATTTTTATATGCACAGAGAATCCCCATGTTCTGTGTCGTGTATACAGAGATTAAATTATTGAGAAACCGGGTCTGTTTCAAAGGTTAATCATCGTTGCATGCACTGTATGTATGTATACAATTGTATTCATGTACCGCCTCGTTTACGTTTATAAATATAAACGATACCGCACACGATTTGGATAAAAATACATTCTCGCGTATTTATGCTGCCATTCGGTATTACGTCTCGAAAAGAAAAAACAAGAAATCTTTCATTTCGAGTAGTGTACACTTCCGAAATTTATTGTTACCGGACCAGACTAGTTAATTGACAATTTGCCTATGTAAATACACAACTGTCGGAATGTCGGCGCAAATGTTCGCATATACATGACCTCTCAAGAATCAAAATTTTCAGTTGAAAGTTTTTAATCGTTGCAATATATTGTAATTACAGTTCTCAAAATGGCAGGATTCCAAGACTATGATAGTGTCTATCGCGGAAAACCCTCATGGTCTGGGAACGTAGGAGGTAACTATTCGTATATGTACAACGAACACGATGTTATTCTTCCTTTGGATGTTCCGAGTCTACACCCTTTGGCCAAAGATCCTCCCGCAGACGGTGAGTTTTACTCGAATCCATGCGATTAAGATTATGTCGCTTCCGAAATACATGTCCAGCGAGGAAATTTCGCTGCGATTCGTTGAAGCGTTTCGATCGACTTGTATTCTTCTATTAATACCTTTCAGACACCACAGTGACAAAATTTGTCAACGGCTGTTGCAGTCTAGTCACTTTAATTACGGAAACGTTATTAGTTCATCCGTTTGTTGTTCTAAGAAGACAATGCCAAGTAAATCCTAGATTGATAAACTACCATATAATACCTTTTACCTTGGTACCTGTTGTCGCACGGCTTCACCAAACCCAAGGGATAAACACCCTTTGGAAAGGAATTGGATCGGTCTTACTTGTAAACGGAATGGTGTTGGCTGTTGAAGATTTCATTTCTAAAATTACATTGTGGCCGAAGTAAGTTGATCATCGTAAGACTAAACGTACTGTAAATATTCGATGGAGAAAGAATCGATTCTCGAGTTCTGCATTTCTGTTTGCATTTTGCTAGAATCGTTCGTATTGTGTACCGTCTATTGTACGCGACGACAGTACAGACATTTATTTAGACATTTTATTCCAGGGAAATGCCATCCAGGTTCTCGTTAAAAGCATTTTGTCAGCACATTGTCCTTAAATGGTAATAAGCAATGACACATCGGATTCTTTATAGTTTATAAGTTCAGTTACGAGAAATATTAACAGAAAACTCAATAGTATGTCCATAGGCCTAACCACACCATTTTACTCCGCATCGTTAGTTGAGACGGTACAATCCGAAATTGCGTCTGAGAGTCCTGGAATTTTGGATGTTTTTAAAGACGGTGCTATTCGCTTGGTCGAAGTGAGCAACAAGGGTCGATTAATTCCCATATATGCTCTCCTGCCGCCAACTATTGCGTACGGAGTTTCCAGATATCTTTTCGTCGTGACTGTTCACGGAATTACCACCTACATTATGCAGTGCAGGCAAAAACATTCTCAAGAATTGCAGGCAAGTTGTTCGTTGATCGACTATAAATGCGTACACGAAACTGACGAAAAATGGATTTATACTGTTTTCTTTTTAGGGTGCATTCAGTAGATCTATAATGTCCGAGGTGATCCTAGACATACAACTACAATCTAGTCTGGTCTCCAGATTTATGGCCGACGTATTGTTCTATCCATGGGAAACGGTTATTCACAGGCTTCACCTTCAGGGTACTCGTACTATCATCGATAATTTAGACACCGGACGAAGCGTAACACCGTTATTAACCGGATACAGCGACGCACGGGATTGTTACAACACAATCATTTCGACCGAAGGTCCTTTCGGTTTGTATAAAGGTTTCGGGGCTCTCCTTCTACAATCTTCTGTGCATTTAATAATAGTGCGAGCGGCGAGTTGGATCCTAAGAGAGTTACGCACATCGAAGTCTAAATCGCCTGTGCAATTTGCGTACCATGGGCACTGATAATATTGATAATATTGACGTATCTACAAATTGTACATAAGTACAGTTCTCCATAGTACAGAGATTGAGTAACAAGAGTTCTATCATAATTCGAACTCTTGTCGATTCATTACGAATCTCTGTAAACACATCTAAAATAAGGTAGAAATAAATCAAAGTTGCAAAAATATTGTACATATAGATGCGATCAATTGGACCCGAACATTGTTTGTTGTTAGCAAGAGACGAGAACGTGGTAGACAAAAAAAAAGGTGTTTCGTAGTTGTATGTAGACTTTTACATTTAATTTATTACTAATAAAAAAAAAGAAAATGAATGCGTCAATTCTCATAAATTAGCATACATTCTATGAAACAGTTATCTGATCTGGTCTCAGTTGTGTGTTGCTTGCTGCATCTTCCGTTTAACTTTCTCCATCTTGTATGTTACACAGCCTTTCTTCTATATACACGTGTATATCGCACCGCCACAGCAATTTTTCAATTAGTGTTAAATTGTTGCCTTTATTTCGTTGTTATTGTCTCCATGGTATGCCCAACAGGCATCTCCTGTTACGTTTGCGCTCGTGCAGATTTGCCGACATTGGGCTTTCTCGATGCTGGTCATCGTTATTAGAGGCAATAATAATTGAGATCGGGCTTGCAGAGCAAACTCCCTTAACGAGGAGCACCGTGCCGGAAGTTTATACATTTCTATTTTACAATGTAAGATTATTGCCACGGATAAGCGAGACTTTTTCTGGATTATTTGTCCAGAAAACTACTTGTCTCGAGCAGACCTACATATGTATGTGTATGTAGAAAAAAACCTTAGCTATCCATTGGCGATAATCCTGCGTATGAATAACGAAACGTAAAAACTCGATCTATACCGTAAGTTCTGTCATTCTGTCGTTATCTTATCTCGGCGCTTTCAAAATATTTCTCGACGACACTCCACCGACCTCTGAACGACATTGCAAAACAGTGTTATCGATTGCGATTAACGTTTCGGCGTACCTCGCGCGACTTTGGTGCGACACGACCATTTCGCAGACAATGCAACACTAATTTAAAAAAAGTACTGTATAATGTACACGATACACACATACATCTGAATTAAAGAAATGTCAAAACTATGATATACAGTATACAGTTCCTAAATGTCTAGTTTCATTGATTTAGCTAAACTATCATTATATACAATATGTTACAAAATTCTTCGATCACCTACAGGCACGATATTATATTCTCGATCTTTGAATGTTCGTTTTCGTCCAGAATGTTTTATTTCATTTTTTGGAAAGTTATTTCTTGAAAATCATAAATGTCGAGACAAACAAGACGAAACACCAATGTATTTGCTTTCGTTGAAGTTTTCTGATTTTTTTTCTTTTTTCCAATACAAACTTGATCGATTTCGTTACTCGTTATAACAGAACAGCGTCTCATAAAATTCATGCACGAACGATGTATTTATAAAAAGGACATAAATACGAGTTTTCTGGCCTCGATGTAGATAAAATATATTTAGTCTAAGCGACCGAGAATGAAAATTTGTCAAATTCGATTCTCTGTACACGAATCTAGGAGTAAAGAGAACGGTCACCGTCGAAATATCCTCCGACACGTTTTCAAATCGTTCAAATATCGATATTTGAAATGATACTCGACGTTTACGTCGACTCGAACGCGTACTTACATATATGCCATATGTATACACGCATAAGATTTATTTGATTCTCAGTCAGTTGCACCCTTCGTCTTTCGTTTCATGAGAATCTCGTTCCTCGAAAGAATACACGTCGAAGAAATCATACTGTTTTCGCATTTGATTTCGTACGCGTATAACCGAACACATTCGAGGCCTGCTGCACGGCCTGGATTTTGAGCGAATTATTCGTTAATTCTGTATATGTTGAGCTTGGAGCTCCTCCTCGGTGGCATCGCCTTTCCTAATGTACTGTGGTTTGTCCTGTCCTTGTACGCAACCCTCGGTCACGTGAACGGACATTACATCGCTACCCGGTACCTCGAACATCGGCTCCAACAATAACGATTCCATGATAGCCCGGAGACCTCTCGCGCCCGTTTTCTTCTGCATCGCGAGCGCGGCTATCGCGCGCAAAGCCTCCGTAGTGAACGTTAAATCAACCTGTGGATCGCAGAAAGAAAATGGCAAATTTTGTATTACGTATCTACAAGCCGCGCGTACAGAGTATGCGTGTTTTACCTTGTCCATCGAGAACAACATCTGATACTGAGGTACCATGGCGTTCTGAGGTTCGGTTAGAATTCGGACCAACATATCTCTGTCGAGCGTGTGAAAAGGTACCAAAACGGGAAATCTGCCGACGAATTCTGGTATCATACCGAAGTCGATTAAATCTCTTGCTTCGACTTGTTGCAGCAGAAAGTCTTTCTCCTGGTTATCCTGTTCCGCCGAAGGCGACATGTTTGCCACGTCTGCCAAGCTAGCTGCTCTCCTTCCGGGACTCTCGGACGAAGGCGTTGCTCCGAATCCGAGGTATTTTTCGGTTTTTCGCCGCGAGATCAACCGGTCTAGACCGTTATACGCGCCAGAGGCAACGAACAAGATGTTCGTAGTGTCGACTTGCAGCGTGTCGCCGCGCAGTTTCCTGGAACTGTTTCGTTCCGGTACGTTCACGATC
Source organism: Halictus ligatus (assembly GCA_028454255.1). Classification (NCBI taxonomy): domain Eukaryota; kingdom Metazoa; phylum Arthropoda; class Insecta; order Hymenoptera; family Halictidae; genus Halictus; species Halictus ligatus. The sequence continues at coordinate 15,820,058 of CM052138.1, read as the reverse complement.
GTACCCTCTAACATTTTCAGCATCCCCTGCTGAACACCCTCTCCGCCAACGTCTCGCAATTGATGTATGCCAGGAACAGCGCCGATCTTATCGACTTCGTCTAAAAATACGATGCCCATTTGTGCTCTGTCAACTACATAGTTGGCATCTTGGAGGAGCTTTGCTATCACGCTTTCTATATCTTCGCCGACGTAACCCGCTTGCGTTAACGTCGTGCAGTCGCAAATAGCGAAAGGCACGTCCAAACACTGAGCTATCGTCTGCGCGAGCAACGTCTTTCCGCTACCGGTAGGGCCCAGCAACAGAATATTGCTTTTCTCTAATTTCAATTGGTGCTGCTTACTATCCAGTATGTCCGAACCGGGGACCGACTGATTGTTGCTCGATTTTTGCTCGTTTCCCGAGGGGAACTGTTGGAATCCGACACCGAGCGAATTTCCGATCGTAGAGATGTGCAACAAGTCTGCAACCAGAGAGACAAGGAATTCGTATTGCTGGTCGTTACGATATAAAAGTATTTCTATGTACGTTCAGAGGCGAATAATCAATCTGCTAGCGTCCAGAAACAAATAATAGAAACAAACAGTTTCGATTTAATACCCTGCCCGCTTGTTCGGAACTTGAATTTAGAACTTTTTCTACGGGACTATATGTAAAATGGGGAAATCGTTATTTACGTGGTTTAAGACCTCTGTGAGTGAAGGGATGATTCATATCTTGTGTACCAGATGAATTTGTGGATCCTTGCATCGAATTCTGTACCGGCAGGTTATTGTAGATTCGTTTATAGTGATTATAAACAGCGACGCTCAGTACCTTTTTAGCAAATTCTTGCCCCACGACGTGTTTATTTAGGTACTCGAAAATCTGGGAACAACAAAAGCGGCGGTCAGTTTACATTGTCATTAAGTATATACGTGGTTTACTTTCCAATTTCCCCACAAAACAGTTACCTTTTTCGGTGGTGGCGGTGGTTTCCTATAAAATCCTTGTTTCGTATCATCCGGTCTCATAGTTTCTTTCAAACTTTTTTTCGAATCTATCTCTGAGAGTACAAGGAAGAAATGATGGCATTTTTCGCATTTTACGAATCTCGACGACGCTAACAAACACAATGAAACCTTTGACACCTTCGTTCAAAATATATAATTTCTCTTTGCGCAACGGCGTTACTACTTACACACAAAAGTTTCTACGTGCGTGCAAGGATCTCCGCATTTCGGACAAGTAAGCGTGTTTTTCTTCCCTCCGCCGTTGCCCACAGAGGACACTCCACCGCTGCCATCCTTGCCGGGTGGTGTCGGTTCTGTAGGTGCCTTGCTCAAGGTATTACTGATCGTCAACGACCTGGTCACAGCTACTCTCACAATTTTATGAACTAACGGAGAAAAAGGTTAATTGTTTGTATAGAAATAGAAACGCAGTCGTCTTTTCCCTTACCGCCACTTGCATCGGAAATAGTGTTAGAACCTTACCATGATTGGCTATGTGATTCGAAGCTGCGATGCGACCGGCGCTAATCAAACAACAACGTACGCAACTCATCCTTGTTCAGAAATGTTCAAATGGTACAACGTGGTATGAAAATAATGTTAGCAAAATCGTTGGAAGCCAAACCTACGGAGCACAGAACAAGATTAGAGAAAACTGGTACAGCGTGAAAAGGGTTGAAGAAACATATGGCAAAATGGTCTGGCGTATTACGATTCGCATTACATTTAGAAACGGCGCACACTGTGGAAATCACGTCGTCATTGACTGAAAAATAAAATATTACGTGTAATCGTAAACGTGAAATCGAATTCGAGGAAACTTAAAGCGAACGAGAAATGTCAGAAAAATTCAGTCGAGATATCATCGAACGTAAGAACGAAGAAACACAATCTCAAGGAAGATAAAAGAGTTTTTCTAGATATGTATAACGTTGTCACTTGGCGTACACAGAAAGGACGTAGGTGTGATATATGCATTAGGAAATCAAAATATGGACACGAGTGCAATATCATTACAAAAATAAACTCCGAGGAAGCTCGGAGCTCTACGCAAAACACCGAGGCGTCGAAAATACTAACCTTTCACGAATAAACACTATTTAGCGCACGGTAATCGTTCGTTATCGATCATAATTGATTCATGTTTATCAGAGAACGCGTAACAAATCGAGTCGCCCAAATAATGATTTGCCAATGTGTTATCGAGAGCGAGATCAAGAAACGTATTAATTTAAAGGCAGGAAAGTCTGACACATCGGATTAGAAGATTCAACAATCGGTTGACCATGATTCAAGGTCACACCACGATTTTTCTCTACAACTGTTTTTGTTCTATGTATCGATCATAAAACGTACTAAAACACAACCATCTACGGCTAGTCGAGGTTATTGCAGTTTACCTCCATGTCAATGAAACATCTAAAAACCACTGAAATTTCTGACACTCGTACAACACGATTGTGTGTACGAACCTATCTACATACGTGGCGAACACATATACGTATACGAGCGTACGTATATTTACGTTCGCGTGCGTGTATTGTGTGTGTGCGATCAGCCACGGTTACAGAAACTTCATAGTTTACTCTCGCTGAATAATCACGAACACGGTCGCGGAGTTAATTCAACGGTATTATGTTGAAACGAACGAACGGTTTGTAAGTAAATATGTCTACCACGTTAGAAGATGCAATTTTCCGAAGGAGGTTTCACCCTCTTACTTACATGCACGCTCGCTTGACAAAATGACGTTTCTACCAACTACATAACAAAACGTCAGTATGTTTACATATACGATCACTCGAGGGCGCCCATTTAGACAATACGGAATGTAATGTCGTGCAGTGCGTACTCGGTTACCACTTGCCAAGGCTAACAAAAATTTTCTGTAAATCGGTACAAATCTACGGTCCATTTCAATAAGTATCGACCCTTTCCACTCGAAGCCATTTTAACTACGAAACGAAACATTTTTTCCGA
>CM052138.1:15757664-15816986 GCA_028454255.1 Halictus ligatus | reverse complement strand
CACGGTAATTGGTAAACCCCACGGTAACGGGGTCCCCTACCCTATTTCTTGTTTCCCTCTTTCTTTTTTCAATTCCGCCGGTAAGGTCGAATCGCTCGACCCGGTTCAGTCTGGTTCGGCGCGTCGCGTCGGGTCGTTTGCGCAGGTATCTCTGCCGCCGGAATGTCCTTTCGTTCCGTGGATGTCATCTGGTGGTGCGTGCGAGCGAGAAAGCGAGCGAACGAGCAAGGGGAGCAAGCGAGCGCGGCCAGGTGTCATTTTCACTACGGCTGTGAGAGAACCGAGAGACGCGTGAGAACTTCCGGATGAATCGCACACAACCTTTCCGGTCCCCCTATTATCCCATTTTAGTTTACCGCCGCCGATCGCATTAATACGAATGATCTTCTGGGAATACACGCCGAGAGGAAGAGACAGACGTCTCTAGGGGGCAGCGGAGGGAAAGAAACGGAGAAAAAGCAAAGAACACGGCGGAACGGGTCGACAACATGGCGGGGAGGGGAAGGGAAGGGCGAGAGCACGCGCGCGGAGCGAATGGGGAAATCATCGAATGATTTTAACGCTAGGTTCACGGAACCCATCAAAATGACCGATTCTAATATTTTTAAATTGCGAATATTGAGATGATTGTACAAATACACCCATGAGCAATTATTTAACAAATTGATTTCTTTGGGTGTATATTATCTAAAAGATGGTTACAAACTTTGATCGATACATTCGTGTTATTTTTATAAAGCAATGCAAATGGGAGAATCGTCGAATAATTTTAACACTAGGTTCACGGAACCCATCAATATGAAGGATTCTGGTATTTTTAATTTGAAATTATCATGATTCGAAGGACGCACACGTGAGAAATTATCTAGCAAATTTATTTATTTGAGTATATATTATTTTTAACACTAGATTCGCGGGACCCGTCAAAATGACCGATTCTAATATTTTTAAATTGCGAATATTGAGATGATTGTAAAAATACACCCATGAGCAATTATTTAACAAATTGATTTCTTTGGGTATATATTATTTTTAACGCTAGGTTCACGGAACCCGTCAAAATGACCGATTCTAATATTTTTAAATTGCGAATATTGAGATGATTGTAAAAATACACCCATGAGCAATTATTTAACAAATTGATTTCTTTGGGTGTATATTATCTAAAAGATGGTTACAAACTTTGATCGATACATTCGTGTTATTTTTATAAAGCAATGCAAATGGGAGAATCGTCGAATAATTTTAACACTAGGTTCACGGAACCCGTCAATACGAAGGATTCTGGTATTTTTAATTTGAAATTATCACGATTCGAAGGACGCACACGTGAGAAATTATTTAACAAATTGATTTCTTTGGGTATATATTATTTTCAACACTAGATTCACGGGACCCGTCAAAATGACCGATTCTAATATTTTTAAATTGCGAATATTGAGGTGATTGTAAAAATACACCCATGAGCAATTATTTAACAAATTGATTTCTTTGGGTATATATTATTTAAAAGATGGTTACAAACTTTGATCGATACATTCGTGTTATTTTTATAAAGCAATGCAAATGGGAGAATCTTCGAATGATTTTAACGCTAGGTTCACGGAACCCAATATGAAGGATTCTAGTATTTTTAATTTGAAAATTATTATGATTCGAAGGACGCACACGTGAGAAATTATCTAGCAAATTTATTTCTTTCAGTATTTATTAAAAGTATTGTTAAAAATGTGGGTAGCACGTTTTTCTTATTTTTATAAAGTAATGCAAATGGGAGATTCGTCGATTGATTTTAACGCTAGGTTCACGGAACCCAATATGAAGGATTCTAGTATTTTTAATTTGAAATTATTATGATTCTAAGGACGCAAACGTGAGAAATTATCTAGCAAATTTATTTCTTTGAGTATATATTAAAAGTATTGCTAAAAATGTGGGTAGCACTTTCTTCTTATTTTTATAAAGTAATGCAAATGAGAGAATAATCGAATGATTTTAACACTAGGTTCACGGAACCCGTCAATACGAAGGATTCTGGTATTTTTAATTTGAAAATTATCATGATTCGAAGGACGCACACGTGAGAAATTATCTAGCAAATTTATTTATTTGAGTATATATTATTTTTAACGCTAGATTCACGGGACCCGTCAAAATGACCGATTCTAATATTTTTAAATTGCGAATATTGAGATGATTGTAAAAATACACCCATGAGCAATTATTTAACACATTGATTTCTTTGGGTATATATTATTTTCAACACTAGATTCACGGGACCCGTCAAAATGACCGATTCTAATATTTTTAAATTGCGAATATTGAGATGATTGTACAAATACACCCATGAGCAATTATTTAACAAATTGATTTCTTTGGGTATATATTATTTAAAAGATGGTTACAAACTTTGATCGATACATTCGTGTTATTTTTATAAAGTAATGCAAACGGAAGAATCGTCGAATGATTTTAACACAAGGTTCACGGAACCCAATATGAAGGATTCTAGTATTTTTAATTTGAAAATTATTATGATTCGAAGGACGCAAACGTGAGAAATTATCTAGCAAGTTTGTTTCTTTCAGTATTTATTAAAAGTATTGCTAAAAATGTGGGTAGCACGTTTTTCTTATTTTTATAAAGTAATGCAAATGGGAGATTCGTCGAATGATTTTAACGCTAGGTTCACGGAACCCAATATGAAGGATTCTAGTATTTTTAATTTGAAAATTATTATGATTCTAAGGACGCAAACGTGAGAAATTATCTAGCAAATTTCTTTCTTTCAGTATTTATTAAAAGTATCGCTAAAAATGTGGGTAGCAAGTTCTTCTTATTTTTATAAAGTAACGCAAAATAGTGACTTTTAGTGCTCCGTAAATCTAGTGTTAAAAGCGACTGGGGTGATCGATACGTTTACACGAGGTATCGGTTAACGTAGTTATCCGATCTCTGTAGCTCCGGTATCGCGATACTCGTGTCCGATCTAGACCGACTTCTATTCGATCGGAACGGCACCGAAGTGTCCCGGAAACGTTTCGGCAAACGGATTCGATAGATTTATCGACGTGGGCCACGGAGAATAGGAAACCGGTGGGGAGATTGGTCGCGTTGCGTAGCATTGCGATCCGGTTCTCGTCAACGAAACTAACGAACCTAACGAAAGCGGCAACGTTCCGAGGGAAAGACCTGTACACGCGACGAGAGCGGATGGATAATTTAGAAGAGCTTGGCTCGGATTCTCGTACGCGGCCGTAGATTGCCAACGACGACTCGACAGGACGTACGTGATTGCCTCATTCAGTGGATTGACCGACGCTCTTTGAATAGTGCAGTTAGACCAGATGTCTATTCCTCGACGACGCGACGCGGGAAGATGCGTACTCTTTAACGCCTTTGCTACACAATTTCCTCCCTCCCCTCTTCTCCCCCCTCTCTCTCCTACAATCCCCCTTCCTATCTCCTTCTCTGCATCTCGATAGAGCCATCTCTCCTTCTGCTATTCTCAATCTCATTTTATCCGTCTTTCCACCATACTTTCGTCCAACGATCCTGCCAACTAACTCTCTTCGCTCGATCGTTCATGGGACTTTTCTCGTTTGATACCATCAACTGAAGAAATTTAATATTTTAATGTGTCAACATTTCTGGACACGTCCATACGTATAACGTACCGAGTATCATCCACAACATTTACATCGTCAGAATTCTAGGAACGAAAACGTAAATATTGTGGTCCGCAAATGGGACGAAATGATAGCACACGCAACGAAAAACTTGAAATATAAAACAATTAATTAATAAACATCGAACCTCGATGTCTTGCAGAACGTCCTTCGCATCTAACGAGTTCAATCATTCTGTTTGGTAATGATTTATACATTTTTATATACATTGAAGAGAATACATTGTTTTAGATCGTTAACATACAGCTTTCCCAGGTGGCCTTGATCCGTCCCAGTGTGCCTGTGCCACGGTGTGCCGCACACAACGCTAGATCGTACAAGGTTGCAAGGGTTCGGGAGGCGACAAATCATTGTTCGATAATGCAAAGATGGGGCTTTTCAAGGGTGAAAAGCGTTGGATAAAAGATAAATCTAGCGCGCTCTTCACCTGGCAAGTCCTACTTTTGCGTTTTCGAGCAACATTTTGCATTATACAGGCGATCTGAGCACGCGTGGCCGACAACGTAAACAACGGCGCTGCCATAGCTTCGGCCACGCGCGTTCAGATCGCCTCTCTGACAGGCATCATGCGCCCTAAAATGCAAAATGTTGCTCGACAGCGCAAAAGTAGGGCCTGCCTGGTAGCGAGCGCGCTAGATTTATCCTTTATCTAGCGCTTTTGACCGCCGACAAGCCCCATCTTTGAATTATCGAGCCATAAATCCGCGCCTCCCGAACCCTTGCAACCTTGTACGATCCAGCGTTGTGTGCGGCACTGTCTCGCAATGTTTCGCAATGTCACTACACCAGAAAGTTTCTTATTTTCCGGCAAAATTTCTACCGGACCGGAAAATCGTAATAAAATGGCGATGGTGGGCCGTCTTCGTCGACGGGTGTACGGTGACTGGTTGAAAATGTTTTTCGAATTTTAGGACAGCGAGGGAGAATTACCCGAGTGCTTGGATCGAAGCGAAGTTTGCAGCAAGGTGGATCTATACGGCTCGCCGTGGGTCGAGAGACAATGTCGTTGTCCGGACGGCCGTAACTGTTCCAGTAGCTTGCACGGGGACGACGGGCACACTATAGTCGATAAAACACGGCAGTATAAGCTCTGCGAGCCGGTGAAGCGTCTTCCTATCTGTCGTTACTTCAAGTTAGTCGATTGTTCGAGCAGCTACATGTGTACACCGAAACGATCGAACGCGCCGCGCGATGTGGCGCGGATGCTCGGCATCGCGACGCGTCGCGCCGCGCCATGCGGATCGTCGCGCGTTCTAACTGACGTTACGTACAGAAGACGGGCTTCGCTATTTCCAGGGACATCACATGGACCCTGGCTCCAGGAGGGGGCCCGGCGAACGCGACCGTCCAAAGAGTCTACTGTCGCTGTCGGCCGAGCAGCGTGCCCTACCTGGTCCGCAGACAAGCGCACAGATCTCCCGAGGGAAATCCAGGATTTATTTATGCTTTCGCGTGTTCTCCGCAAAGCGTAAGTTCCACCATTGTTCGCCCTGTTTCCCGGTCTACGTCGGTGTCCTTTCACCCCTTTGATTTGGGATCCACTTGCAAACCAGTGGCCGCTCGTAGCTTAAAATTAGCGGGGGTGCAGCTTCCTATCTGCGCGAATTTTTATTATATTGACCATTTGCACTTGGGGCCATCGATTCTGACGATGTCACCTTCGACATCCGAGCGCAAAGGGTTAAATAAGTTACCGTCAACGTCAAGCGGAGATAGGGGGTGATGCGGTTCCGCGGTGCTCGCGTGTTAGCCGCCATTGCTGGCGACAAACACATTCTTCGCCGAGGATTGGCGCGGCGATCGACGTCCGGCAACCGGCCACAAATTAACCGCGATTCGAAAGGAATGTTTCGTTTCAGAGACTGCGCTGTCAACACAAGGAGCCTTGTCGACTGTTCACGGTACGAAAGAGACGGACCTCGCAGCTCGAAGAAGTGAACGCGTCGCCCCTTTGCCAATGCCCGAAGGGTCATCGGTGTCCCAGACGTCACACCGATCCGGGCTCGCTTCCGGCAAGATCCTATTCTGGTGTCTTGGAGATTAAGACTTACAGCGGATATTGCGTGCCCTCGCAGCCCCATCGTTCCGAAGCGGTTTACACCGTATAAACCCTGTCCCCATCCGCATTCCCGTTCGTCAATATCGCTGTACACAGGCCGCGCAACTTGTGCGCAGTTCGCGAAGCCTGTTGTACATGTTTGTTCATACAGCTTGTACAGCTTCGCGCCTGTACACCCGGTACATTGCGTTGTCCGAAGTCTACGAAATCGTCGTGTTCAAATTGATTCTGAAGCACGGGAAGAGGTTCGAACTCAATGTACAGCACACAATTAGCATTCGAGTTAGTTAGCATTAGTAGTAGCGTTAGTAGACGGAGAAGTAGATCACAGAATATGTATAGAATTTCTTGTTATTTATTACGGCATTTCCAGATTATTCGACAATTGTCACCGGCGAATCAGCTCGATCGGAAACAATGCCGGACAAATCGGATATGGTTTCGACAAAGTGTTCAATGATTCGTTATACCTAAAGCCTCGTACAGACCTGAACATTTCGGCGCAATGATCGTAGAAATGTTCAGGTGTGTACGAAGCTTAAGGGGGCCGGCAGTCGCTGTGCCTTTTTTCTAGACATTTTACGTCTTAAATAAGTAAGCGATCAATTCAAAATGCACACCACCGTGTTTGTACATGTCTTTGCTACGTCTGTATGGAGCCTTTTATTCGATACGAACGTTAAATCTTTCGAAATTAAGAGAATCTCTCAGCGGCAGCCATCTTGCGACGATCTTTGCTTCAGAATTCGAATTTTCTGCCGAATATTAGAAATTACTCCACGACCAGGTAGAAATTCGCGATTTGGGCTCCATACAGACGTAGATTGGACTTTTAGGAACCACAATTGACCATTTGTAAACTGCTCATTGCAATATTCAAGCGGCAATTTGTCTAGATTTTGAGCCTCGCATACGTCAAACCACGCCGGCCCCCCTTAATGTTTCTATCCATCGACGTCGTGCTGTTTACGACGCTTGTTTTCATACGTCACACCAATGGCGGCTCGTAGCTGAAATTAGTGGTGGTGGTGCTGCTGCAGAAAATTTCAGTTTGCTATGTGCGCGTGCGTACAACAGTCGAACACCACGAGCTGCGAACCGCGCAGTTCCGTAGAAAGATTTTTGTATCTTTGAAATGTAATCGATAATATGAATTTCCACGGTGACTGTACGCGAGCCGTCGTTGCGTTATACCGCTGTACCTTAACACACCATTTTTTTCTTGTAAATATGTATTCCGACGTCACCGAAGACGATATCGTCTGCACCGATCTAACGGTATAATATACGTAGAGGACGTGTTGCGGCTAACATTAGGCATAACATCATCGGCATGTAACATCGGGCTACCGTTACATTATTATTATTATTACTATTATGATAATCGTATCGTAGACGTACGGGGAAACGATTGTACGTACCTATTTAATAAAGAGTCGCGGATAATCATTATACCCGCGGTTTTCTTCCTACATGGGAGATTCGACAAGTTTTTTTAATAGTTCGGAACATGATAACTGTCTCTGTCCGGTCGGTCGAGTCTGTTCGATAAGACTCTGCTTGACAACGCTAGATGGCGAAACCGTTTTGTTGAGGCAGAAATTCTACTCGCACGTACCTTTTTCAACTAGCAATAATCGCACCTCGGTAGAACCTCATTGGTTACTATATCGCCACTGCGCAAAGCTAATCGCGCATACCTATATACCTGTATCAGAGAGGACATAAGAATGCTCACGCACGGGGTTTTAGTGTGCCCACTTTTCTGCATCGTCCTTTTAGCCTGGAACAGAACCTGCATCGGGTTTTTAGCCTGGACCAGAACCTTCATCGGCTTTTTAGACTGAACCAGAACCTGCATCATCTTTTTAGCCGAACTTGCATCATCTTTTAGGCTGGATCAGAGCCTACATGAAGACCCTCTTTTAACCCTTTGCACTACCCGGAAACTCTGAAAAAGCCGTGATGTTTTTGTCGGGAACACGACACCTTACAAATGACTACAAACTGGATCAAAAACTTTTAAAAAATACTTTAATTATTATTAAATGTGATTGAAAAAAATTTCATGAGTCCGACTCGTGAAGTTCGGTGCAAAATTTTCATCACGAGTCAGACTCGTGAATGTAGTGCAAGGGGTTAGATGCAGGTTCTGGTCCGGGCTGACAAGATGATGCAGGTTCTGGTCCAGGCTAAAAAATAGACTAGGAGGGCAGCATTATACCGGGGACACTAAAATCCCGGGCGTGAGCACTCTCATTTCCTCTCTGCCTGTACCTATACCTATGCAGGTACCATTCACGCACTCGTACACACCTATACCTATACTAATGCAGGTACCATGCAGGTAGTATGTAATATATGCTGCGCCAGATTCTACTCTTGCTGCGAGACGCGTGCAGCATTTGAAAACGCAACGATAGATCTACCAAGCGGTTTAGCTGTCAAATATGTAGAATTTGCGGCAACACTAGAACAACCCTAACCATAAACGCGACTTACACATATCCCTTTATAATAACAACAAGATTGAATTGGTTCGGGTTTCCGCAGAAGAGATAGATTACAAAATTTCTGGTGCAAACGTGAAAAAAGAAGTCACGCGCCGGTCATTTTGACTGGGTCGGTAGTTCGAGCGTTAATAGCCAGACTAAAATGGCGCGGGACTCGTATACTAGCAATACATATAGGGTCAATCATGCTGTCATCGTCCGTGAGGGCCAAACTCTCCCAGATTATGTGTACGGGATGGAAATCTGTATACACAAAACTGGCAAATAGTTAATGCCGCGACGACGATACGTCAGAAGTCCATCGACGGTCATAATAGTATCGTTTCGATCAACACGATAAATGCTCGATGAACTTCGCTTTTCTACCAGAATCTGTCGGCGAAAATTTTCGGTTGGTTCTCTTGGACGTTGCATGGAAACCATGCAGTTTCGCTTCAATAGATAAATATTCGAGCGTGTCGAACGATCGTACACGTTGCCCGACCAATCAAATTACTGTGTAACTGTACCGCGGGACTTCCTGCCGGTTCCATTTCCTTCGTTCGTCGGTATTCCCTCGATCTGATAAACTTGTCGCCTCGACCGGACTCTGTCGCGCGACCAAAACTGCGCCCGCCGAACATTCGACGGAACGACACTCGATATTCCGTTCCATTTAAACGCGAAATCGCACGGTGCCCCGTCGATTAGCTGTCGAGTAGTCGCGCGACGATACGCTCGTCGTGCGCGATCGCATTAAGGTTTCGCCGCGCTTCCCGTGGCAGGCAAAGTCGCCGGGGTAACGATCTATATTTTCAATTGGTCACGTAGAATGTTCAACCGTTGCATTCCTTGGCAGGAGGAACGAGGGGAGGAACGAGGGGAGGCGTGGAAAGCGAGGAGAGGGCCGAGAGAGCGAGCGAGCGAGAGGAGCGAGGTTTGCAGCGACCGCGAGAGCGCACAGCTTTCGTCTTAGGATCCAGGAGCAAATGTTAGCAGTGAACTTGGTCAACCACGTAGAGATACCCGGCGAGAACCGCCGTGATTTCATGCTCAATATACTTTCGTACATACTCCGGTATTCGTTCGAACTCGCGAATAATAGCGGTACCGCTCTACCGATCCTCCGCGATTCGTTTATCTTCTTGCTTTCGCCGAGTCCGAATTCGTTACGTAAACGAAGGGATTCGTTTCGGCTCGATAAGACCGAGAAAATAGTAATCGACAGGTTCGAATCGCTCCACGGTATCGCGGTATCGACAGTGGAATCGATCACGCGTATTTTATGCTCGAGTAGTCGTGTCCTACTGACGGTAACGGTAGATTGTCGAGACTCTAAAGGAGAACATTTTCGTCCAGCGGACGTCGAACGCGCGTCCGCCATCTTGCTTTGATCCGCAACCGAAATTTCTTTCGAACCGTCGCGGCTCCCACGGTTTGTTAAACAATGGGAAACGAAGGTAAAAATCAGGGTTCGGCTAAGCGAAACAAAACGAGAGGATACTAAGGAAAATATGAGCGGAGAGAGCGGGAAAAATTAAAAAAAAAGGATAGGGGAATGAAGGCAGGCTCGGCGAAGGAAGAATTACAAAGAAAATGCTAGAAAATATGTAGGTAAGGCGGAGGAGGGGAGGGGAACGGAAGAAAACAAAAAGAGGACCGGTGTCGTTAATCTGGTGGTTGGTTGTGTTGTCGCTTTATCGTTCGAGCGGATGTTAGGCTACCAGCTAACTGCATGCGATAAGCGTCGCCGAAGCCATCATCGTGTGTTTATTCGTCCTCTCCTCGCTCCGTCTCGTTCCTCTTCGGTTCTCGCTCCTCCTCTTTCGCACGGATCTCTGTTTTTCGTTTCGAAGTCGGATCTCGCTCGGATTTGCCGGGGCCCGCTCGGATCGCGATTCCATGGTTCTGTGGTTCCGTCCATCGCTCGACGAGGACGCGGGGACTTGGGGCTCGTCGTAGGTGTGTGCAGCGTCTATACAAGCACGGGGCATCCGCTCGGGGCCCGCGTAGAAGTAAGCGTCTCGAGCGCGCGAGCCAAGCTAGAGGATTGGCGGAGATGATGCAGCTTGGGATTCCGCGCATAGTCGAGGGGTTTCTGGTTGGTTGGTAAGTGGGACTAGCCGGGGCTCATAGGCGGCATGTCTTCTAGGAGAGCTCGCAGTCTCATCCGGAACTGGAACCCATCTAAGCGGTGCGCGCGCGCGTCCTTACTCCGTTGAACGTTCTTCCGATATTTGATGGAACGGTTCGCCCGGCGAACAGAAGCAACAACGCTCGCAACACGCCGCGGCTCGACGACACACGCGGACTCGACCTCCAGGCTCGACCGTCGAACTCGAACGAATCGATAGGCGAGACGTCGCACCTCGACGGCCGTTTTTCGCTCTTCGAGTTTCACGCTCTTCCGGCAAACCCGAGGCAACATCCTCCACCGCGCTGCTAGCGCACCCCGTTCGACGATCGCCGAACAACTCGAACGCGCCGGGTCCAGCGCAAGGTCGAGCTCCGGATCAAGGTCGAGGCCAAGGCCAAGGTCAAGGTCACGGTCAAGGTCCCTCCAATCGATATCCAGCGGCGGATCGGATTAGAAGTCGAGTCGACGACAGCGGTGCAATTGGAAGTTCAACCAAGGTCAGCAGTCGACTCATCCGCCGTCCCATCAAGCTTCCCCGAAAGGTACGAGATTCAGTCTCCCGCTCGATATTCGATTAACGTAAACGCTGAAAAGCCTAATTCTTCGTAGAGGTGATTATACCCGCGCGAAAACGCGGCCCGACGCCGATCGATCGGTGGTGATCGGTGATCGCGTCTTCCTAGACCAGGTACTGCGAATGCTATAGAGAATGTTGAGGAAAAGCGAAACAAAACAACAGACCGACAGTCGTACGAATGTTAGACAATTAGTTACATGAAATCGTCACGATAATCGCGCGCCATTGTGTACGACCTCATAACGCCGTTAAATCGGTTAACCCGTTTGCATCGTCAGGAAACCATGAAAAGAAGGCCTTTATCGACAAACTCTTTTTGTTTTTTATTGTATATAAGTGGAAAAATGAGTACCAGTGAAAGAGCTTCATATTTCAGCGTTATGAGAAAAAATTAATTGGGCGTATATATACGCTAATGATACGCAAATCGGTTAAACAAGAGAATGTTTCGACCAAAGCCCAGAGCCATGTGTGTATCTATATGCAGAATTCTGGATTTTGTTGTTGAAGGATTTCCCGGCATCATTTGCATTTGCAACGGTTTTCGCAATTTCCGGCGATATTGCGTAGACTGTTTTTTGAAAGATGGCGCCGGTAATATTCTCTCGGTCGTAACAACTTATTTTTACAATCTCGAGTACAACGAGTAGCACGTTTGATCGTTGTCTAGAATTTCGATAGTGAAGAACTGGTGGTCCACAAATAGGTGGAAACTTCTTCGAACATTTTCGCTCGCGCGAAAACAGAGAAAGCAAAAGATCACCGATGAATCGACGCTTCTACTCTCTAGACGTAACGGTACAACGGAAACGATGTATTAAAAGGAAACGCGATACGGTTGGTGCAGAAGATGCACGAATTAGCGTAACGACCATCGAGAAGATCATCAAGTTCGTCATTCGCGACGGTATGGATGCAAAAGAACGAATCCGGCCAGAATATACATATGCATATGTATATGTGTATGTGGAACGAACGTACCTAAACGATCCCGCGTTTGAAAGCTAATCTAACCGCTTGATTGGTAACCGTTGCATACATATAGCGACCTTGAAAATACGAAGAAAGATAACGGCCCGCGCGAGTAACGCGAGTACCAGTTAACCTAATTTCACCACATCCGCGTGGTAAATTATATCGCGCCATAATTACCGTGCCACCCCGAACGCCTTCGCGAGAATAGAAAAAGTAAATAACGTTCACCGGTTCATCGGTCGGTGGTCGTTCGCCTACTCGCGTACTCGCATACTGTTCCAGGCCTTTCCGTTCTCCCCCTTTCTTCCCGTTCGCCGATCAATTCGTTTGTACGAACACTATTCCCGTTTACCGAAACTTTAATTATAGAGATGTTTCGCACAAAGCGTAGTAATTAATTAATCACATCGTCGAATTGATCGTCGTCGATAATCCCATAGTTGAAGGTATCAAATTTAAAGAATCCTGGCTTTATTTCACAACAGGATCAAGACAAATTATAGCTCAATTTGTAGCTGGAGATATTTTCTAGTGCGCGCTGCTCTCGACATCATCCAGAAAACTCATACAATGACATAAAAATGCTTGGATTCTACAGTATGTGCATCGTCAATTGTTGGCCTACTTCGAACGTTTATATTACCAAATATCCGCATAATCTCGACAGTTACTGACCTGAGCACACTAGATTGAACCTTCCTCTTTCGAATGAGCCCTTTACCAGCGACAAAATATTCTTATTTAATGGCGAAAACTTGAAGCACGTGAAACCATTTTTTGACGGTAACGCAGTCACTCTACCTTATCGCGAATCTACGGAGACCCTTAAATTGGATCAAGCCTACTTCTAACACTTATATTGCCAAATATCTGCATAATCTCGACAGCTGATGACCTGAGCACACTAGATTGAACCTTCCTCTTTCGAATGAGCCCTTTACCAGCGACAAAATATTCTTATTTAATGGCGAAAACTTGAAGCACGTGAAACCATTTTTTGACGGTAACGTAGTCACTCTACCTTATCGCGAATCTACGGAGACCGGTCCCTTGGGATCTCCGCGTCTCTCTTTCGATCCTTCTCCTCGCTGCTCGCTCCCCGCTTAGTATACTCTTTTCCACATTGCATTTTTTTGTCTCTCCCGACAAAGTGCTCTCGTTGCACGGCGGTCTCGCCGTGAAAGCTATAAAATACGCGTGAGAAACGAAGACACCCTCGTCGAGAATGGAATTCCATAGGATCTCGTATTCCACGTTTGGGATGCGATCCTCGGAGATCCGACACTAACGAGGTAAACGGGGATCTGTCGAACGTAGAAATATTCCGGAAACGAACGAAACCAACGCTGAGAACAAACACAATCACGCGTCAGATTTGAAATTTCGATTACATCGTAATAAGCTGTCCGTTTAACCGTTTCTAGCAATGGCGGCTCGTAGCTAAAATTACGGGGGGTGCGCGCTGCCCCAGAAAATTCCAGACCATGAAGCAGATTGTGAAGCTTCATACCCAGTTTCGTACAAAGATTTTTGCATCTTTTCATTATGCTAAATGTTATCGATAATATCGAGTGGGAAGTGCCCATACGCGAGCCATCATTGGTGTCCAGGATTCTAGGATTACTTAAGCTGTTTGTCCACCGATCTCTCCGTTGTTTCCAGATTAAAACAAAGATGGGGCCGATCGGTGGACTGGCGTGGTTCGTGATTCTGATGGCAGGGGCCGCGGCTCTACCCTCGCAGTCCCAAACCCATTTTCGAAGTGTCCAAGTCAAATCGAAGCAGACCACACCGACGTACTTCGGCGTGGAGAAATCGGCCAGCTTCCCGGGTGAATCGAACGGCAGTCCTATCACGAAAAGTGCAAGTGGAAGTGGAAGTGGAAACGGAAACGGCAATGGCATCGACGTCGATTTCAGAACTGGAACGGGGACCACCGGAGTAGGTAACAACGGCAACACCGGCAACGACGAGGTTGGAGACGACACCGGCCCGAGGCCGTTGTCTTTTGGGTTGTCCGGGACAACGGCCATCGACGATCCTGCGAGTCCAATCTCGTCGTCGCTATCGCCGTCGTTACCGTCGTCGCCGTCGTCGCCGTCGTCGGCTTTCTCGATCGTTCCACCGGTATCGACCGGGCACAATTCGTTCACCGAGATCGCCGAGACGTTGCCGACAACATCGTTGCCAACATCTTCGAACACTGGCAAATCGTTCGAAGCGTCGACCACGACGAACAGCACCGCGGCTGCGGGAGGAACCGCCGCGCCGACCAACGCCAACACAGCCACCCTCGAGACTTCTTCGAGAACCATTACTCCTGTGCAGGAGGCCGGCGGGGACGCGTCCTTTTCGTCGAAAAGGTTGACGACGATTTTCGAGAATTTCACGACCACCCCGGTTTCGATCTCGCCGAAAGAAACGCGGGAATCGCCTGGAAAAATACGGCCCCAGATCAAACTGACCACCAACTACACCAGCCTGCCCGAGGTAAGAAAAATTATTTACTAGCTGAACCGTCCATCTTCTCGCCGTGTTTCTTGTTGAACTCTTTGTGCCACGAATGTCCAATATGTCCACCTCCTGTCTCAATGCAAGCTCGTCGTCCCATTGGGTTTACAAAAAAATTGTAAACAAGAAGAATACGCCTCGATAACGTAAACATAGACCGGCGAGTACTTCGAAATCATTGTTGATGTTTTCAAACGGGCGGTTAAGGGGGCCGGCAGGCATTTGGCCTTGACCGTCACGCTATGTTACGCGGTGCCTTTTTTTCTAGACATCTTACGTCTTAAAATTAAGAAATTCGAAATTTGGGTTCCATACAGACGTAGATTGGACTTTTAGGAAACGCAATTGACCACTTCTAAACTGCTCGTTGCAATGTTGAAGCGGCAATTTGTCTAGATTTCGATTTATATGGA
This sequence comes from Halictus ligatus, assembly GCA_028454255.1. Classification (NCBI taxonomy): domain Eukaryota; kingdom Metazoa; phylum Arthropoda; class Insecta; order Hymenoptera; family Halictidae; genus Halictus; species Halictus ligatus. The sequence continues at coordinate 15,802,133 of CM052138.1, read as the reverse complement.
TTCCCGAACCATGCCGTGACGAAAATTGCGGCAGAAAAACTTGAATAAGTTATCAACGATAACTGAGAAACCGATCTTTTCCGGCCCTACGTTGACGTTAACTATCTTTTCTTCTCGAAAGCATTAGGCGTCTATTCCGAAAGTTTTTCCCACCATTCACCGAACGGCCTGTACACCGAACAAGGTGTAGCAGCGTCGTCGCGTGTCTTTTGAGAATAATCTAACAGCTGACTGCGCCGACAAAATTGCCGGAGGGACGAGGGGGGAAAAAAGATGCCGAGGAAAACAAATAATAACGACGAGAGCGGAACTTGCACGCTCACGCGGCGGCATGTCCACGCGATACGATTTATGTAACGTTAGGCACTCGCCTAAAGGAAGAAGAGAAAAGCGACTGTGACTGGCGACCGCGACTGCAGCGCGACGCGGTTCTTCGAGCAATAGACCAATAGAGCAATAGAGTAGAAAGGGACCCAGATTCTCGGAGTCGTACAGCCGAGAACCGTCAAGTGTCACGAACTTGAGAAAAAATGTCATATGGGTCGGTCTAGAAAGTTACGGACGTGTTAGAGCAAGGGTACGGACGCGTTCGGCTTGCGGTCTTTCACTGGTTCGCCGTTTCACTGCTCCGTCCGCGTTTCGCTTTGTGTCGTGTTGCTTCGCGTCGTCTCATCTCGCCTCGTCTCGTTTCATCTCGTGTGATCCCGACCCGACGCGTTCCCCTGGTTTCACCGACGCCGCGCGTCGCTACCGTTTTCGTTCGTAACAATTACCTAGACGAACAGGGCCGCCTCGCGTCTACGGAACGGTACAAGTCAATGGAGCGGAATTTATGAATTTCTCTCGTAGCTCGTATTCGCATAGGGCAACGGACCCAATTACTGTGCATGCATTAATTGTACAGCGAATTCTCGACATATGTCAACAACACGGGTCCTGCCCGTAAACATGTCCGTGTTATGTTTACGCTCCACGGCGTCCGAGGCCTCCCGAGCTTCGGGCATACCCCGCCGTAGTGGGGATAACTCCGCGACGCTTATTGTCCAGGCCTTCGCGACATATATAGAGAAATCAATTTATTTTTAATGCGTGATTAATATTATATTAAGACAGAGATATTGAATTTTTTCGTTAACACTAAACCTACCACCGTCGGTCAAAATGACTGTTTCCAGACTTTTTATTTCACAATTACTGAAATTATAAAGATGACTTAGTGGATATAATTGAACAAATATATTTAGTATAGCACGTATTATAGTACGAACCGCACAAAATCCAAATAAACTCAATCTCGTAATTTTTGTAAGACAACATGTATTAGTTACTTTTGAGGCTCGGTAGGTTCAGTGTTAACATCATAAGGAATTACTACTTTCATCTCCAACGACAGCCTCCATTTCCATTTTTTGGCCAACAGATAATGACAGTGACCAGGAAAACCGAGCGTATATATACGCTAATGATGCGAATGATTTAAAATCAGTTAAAATACATATTATACGTCTCTTTTTCTATATTCATTATGCTTTAGAAGTGGATATAATTAATATAGGCCCGGGAATTGGTAGTCCCACGGTAATTGGGACCTCTACCCTAACGGTAGGTATGTTGTAGGTTGTTGTAGCGCCACGTATGTACTTTCCCCTGCGTTCTTCCAAGTACAACGGTCGACGCGTTTCAATTTTATCCAAGTACGTGTCTCGTAGTTCCAGCGAACCGCGCTACATTACTCGTTCCCCGGTAAACGCTTGTGCGACGTTACGAAAGTGTTGTCGGCTGGCCAACTGTCCGTTTCCGATGATCCGTTAAAGGTTAAGGTGGGTTAAGGTTAATGGGCAACGCGGCGTATCGCGTCCGATCGCGACTAGTTTTTCTTTTTGACACTTAACACGGGCCCGCGAAGGGAACACCGTTATAACCTACGAGTTTACGAGTAGTTACGAGTCATAGTCAAAGCTTGCACAAGTATCGAAGCGGGGACACAACGATGCTCATACTTTTACTTGCGCGAGTATCTCCAACGATTGTCGTTTCCATTAGCGAACCCAGTCTTGCACGCGAAGAAATTGTATTGCGAAGAATCAGACGAGATGATTTCGCTCTCGAGGATTGGGCCGGCACCAAAGGAAGTACAGTTACAATGATCTGCTAGTTCTATCGAATGGACGGCGTTCGAAGGAACGACAAAGACAAAGGAACAACGTGTTTACGTCACGTCGCCGAAAGAAGACGTCGTAAGGGTTACGGAATTCCATTTCGCTGGTTTTTGTGTTGCTTTCTTTTTGCACCTTGCCTCGCTCCACTCGGAGAGGGAGAAAATAGTGAAGTTCTTTTCTTTTTTTTTTTTTCTTTGTCGAGCCGTTCCGCTCGAAACGCCCGAGAAAGAATCGTTCGGACTCGGTTAGGGAGTTGTCACGAATCGTGTTGCTCGCTTTAGCATTGCAAAAGGAGGGCAAGTGTTCATGACCGTGACGCGCGAACGGACCGACCGGTGTTAATATCGGCAGTGGAACGTGACGACGCGAGGAAAAGAATAAAAGGCTAAAAGAATCGAGTATAAGGGAAATAGACGAAAAAGGAACGGAACCGAACAAGAACACAGAGGGGTTGGCCGATAGAAACGAAAAACTAGTAGAAAAAGGTGTACGGGCGGGAACGAACTAGTTCATCCCTGAAACGGTAAAACGACAAAAGGTGTCGAGACCTCGAATAGGTAATTTTCGCAGATCGACGGGTGGAGAATACTGCACGGGAAGAAAAAGAAAAAGAATGCTTCTCCTCGTTTCGTAGTAGAGCGTTTGTTTTTCGGGGCGCAGGTTGGGACCTGACATTTTCAGTGGCGCCATCTACTGCCGAAATACTCGTCAGTTTGGCGTATAACCTTCCTGCAATTTCACTCGTACTTAAAAACATTTCAATTCAAGCATAATGCATAACATAAGCATAGCATGTCCAGGGCCCTGTGTCAGATCCCAATAGACGCGAGTAGGGCGCGCGAGGCATTACTATTTTCTCAGATGATATTCGTGTACGGAAATATCGGAGAAATCCATCGGTTCGAGCATCGTGAAACGGATGGAACAGACATTAAATGGAAAAGTATTCGAGGATTCGTGAAACGGTTCTTTCCCGGTAAAGTAAAGCCAATTACACGGAGCGCCGAAGAGATTCTCGGAAACGAACGAATAGAAATCCGCTAATCGACATCGACTAGTAGGTACTCGTCGAGCCGTGCGGCACGGCAACCATAATAACATTGCGTCATTCGTAATAGAACGGTCGAGTTTGTGGTTCACGGGAAACACACCGAGAGAGAGACCGGCCGAGTATCACGATCGCGGATTCGCAAACTCGTCACGACTCGTCCGATTCAGCTTTATACCTTGTCCGATGCCGATATCCCGCCCTATCATTTTGCGTCCTTTTTCTAGCCCGATCGTTTCGTTCCGACCGCTCTCCAACATTTCTTCTGTACACCGCTCTCTATTCGATATTTATTCCTCTTTTTCCGCTATTGTTTCTGCCTTCCAATTACCGCTACATCGCGAAGATACCAACCATTTGCCGTGGGTAAGGCGAGGGTAATCGACGAACAGATAATAAGAGAGAAAGAAACGGGAACGGGGGGAAAAGAGCAAAAAGCGAAACAGCGTAATAACGAGTTTAGCGAATCACGGGATAGATACGAACGCTTGCCGTTGGTTATTCGAGGATCGGCTAAAGTCTGTTTCGTGGACCGATCGAGATTCGTGTTCCCCTCAAGTTCAAACTACGAGTGGGAAATCACTCGAGTATTGTCATGAACGGAGAAAAAACCTGAGAGAAGCGAAAAGGATTTTGGACTGTGTCTGATAGAGGTAGCTTGAATCTACAATCTGTACTCTATAATCAGAGAGGAAACGAGAGTGCCCCCTAGTCTAATTTTTAGCCTGGAGCAGAACCTGCATCATTTTTTTAGCCTGGACCAGAACCTTAGAAGCTTCCAAATAATGCCAGAGTGGATGTTGTTTCCATGTTAAAAGAGGGTCTTCTATGTAGGCTCTGATCGAGCCTAGGTTCTGGTCCAGGCTAAAAAGTTAATGCTGGTTCTGTTCCAGGCTAAAAAGCAGAAAAGTGGGGGACACTAAAATCCCCGACCGTGAGCATTCTCCTGTCCTCTCTGCTATGATCTATAATTTATAATCTGTAGCGCGGCATAGAACAAAACTAAGGATGATTGTGTTTACCGATGAATTTCTAGACAGGAGTACGATTACCGGAAGGCGCAAGCGCGGCACTCGCGAAACCAACCAAATATCACTACTACCCGCACAATCAGCACATTTATTTGTTGCCGGAGTGCGCGGTGCAGCAAGTTTGCAACGCCGTCTACGTCAGACTGAATTTCACCCAGCCTTTGTGCGCGTGTCCAGGAAGATACCGAGATCCTTGCAGCGCGTCCCTCGACAGCGACGACCTCCACACCACAGAGCTGGTCACCGACCCACGGACCAAGGTCAGTCGTTATGCCCTCTATTTTCGAACTTTTCTCCTTCGTGTTGCCCCCTAGTCTAACTTTTAGCCCGGACCAGAACCTGCATCATCTTTTTAGCCCGGACCAGAACCTGCATCATCTTACCTGCATCATTAGCAGCGGATTCCGTATAATGCCAGAGCGGATACTACTTCTATGTTAAAAGAGGCTTTTCTATGCAGGTTCTGTTCCAGGCTAAAAAGTTGACGCAGCTTCTGTTCCAGACTAAAAGGATGATGCAGGTTCTGATCCAGGCTAAAGAGCACTCTCCTTTCCTCTCTGGCGATACTATTATAGGAATATTTTAAAGGAAACTCCTAGGTCCTAGGTGTGACGTATCGGGTGGAAAAAACTTTACTCTTGTCACCGAGACCCAAACACTCTTCTTTCACACTTCGGCCCAAACAGACTTCCTTTCACGCAGGAGCAAAACACGTCGGCGCCACAATGTCGCGTCCACGGTCGTTCCAAACAATAACTCAAACAGTGTCTCATAATCCTGCACTATGGAAATTAGAAATGGCGAACGTGTTCGTGTGTCTGCGTTTGTTCAGTCGGCACGGCGGTAGACCGTTTCTCGCACGCGTCGCCGCGTGTCACGCTCGCGATGAAGAGGTCAAGAAAGTCGGTAAGCGTGGAGCTCTTCTTGCGGTAACGCAAACGCAAACGCAAGAAATAGTCTCATTCGCTTTCGACCAGTGTAACGAGTTTTCGAAAGAACGCAGCGCGCAGCAAGGTATGCGCTGATCGCGCATCCATTCTGCCAAACTGGTTTCAATCGTTCGAACAACGCGCTATTCCTATCTGTCTCGTGTAGAACACGCGAAACTATGAAAATTGCCGTCTAGATCCCAACATCTAATCGAACGTTTCACGATTCAGGCCCTCACTTTGGTGAAGACCTGCGAACCGGTAGCAGAAATGCGAGAATGCAGAGCACCGAGGGACTGGTCTCTTCTCGCGTTGCAAAATATACGAACCGGAAAATCTCATTATCTGGTGATATGCCGCTGTCCAGATGCCAATATACTCGGTAAGCGAGCCAATTTTCTAATACGATGCTATACAACGTTTCTGTGGACTGTAAAATTGCCCCCTGCCCCCCAAAGAATATTCGCATGCACATAACTTGGAAATGGTATCTAACAAAAGATGTATAGGACTCGGCAAAACAACTGATTCTAATATTTTTCATTTGCGAATGTTGAGATTGTAATGGTGCAACCAGTGAGGAATTCTTTAACAAATTGATGTCTCTGAGTAGAAAAATAGCTACTAATTTTGATAGATACATATTCATGTTATTTTTACAAAGTAACGTAAAACAGTCATTTTTACCAAATCCACCATTCGAGTCGAATAGTCGTAACGCTATCGTGTACAGTGCAGATTGCCGTGTACAGACGTATCTAATATGTATGTTAGACATTTCTACAGGAACCAGTCGAATAAATTGAACGATTTACCGGTCCGTTCTACTTCGCAGAAGGTCCCATGAGCCACGACCAGCCGACTTACGCGAGCGTACCGGGAATTCGCGTCTACGGAATGATGTGCGTGCAGGGCAATAGAAAAGGTCGACCTTTGCGATACACGCGAAGCGTATCAGGTACGCGACGAATCTCCTTACGGTTCCGATTTACGATCGATTCCGGGTCGATCGTTGTCACGGATACATTTACAGTTTCGTTTCTTCGCAGATCGTCTGAACGAAGACCCCGGAGAGTATCCTGGCGGCAACGACAAAGAAGAAGCGGAGGAACGATTAAGCTTTCCATGGTACAAAGTGCAACAACTAATGGACGCGGCCGTTTGGAACTAGAACAATTCGCCTCCTCTCTCACGTATCATCGACGTGCATACAGGGACAACGCCTCGACTCGAAACGTGCAATCCGCTTATCGCCATTCATCCTTTTATTTATTACACATTTCGCTTAGCATTCGCTTCTTCGCTTTTTCTCGCTTCCCTACGGTTCGCGATTAGTCTCTTACTTACTCTTATTTATGATAACGCTATCGTGTACGCGTACGAGTACAAATGGTTCCAAAACAAAGAGAAAAGTAGATTTGTAAACGTATCTCCGAGGTCGATCGTAAAGTAGTGATTCTTAATAATAACTACAAAAGATGGTGAACTGGTGACTCGATTGATCGAACCCGTAACGTCCAACGTCTAAATAGAAACCGGAAACCGAGAGAATCTATTCGCTGAAAGACCAAACAAGCCAATCTATCGACTCGTGGGATCTTCATACGTTCTACACATTGTATACTCGTGCATATTTCATTTCGTACGGAACGCATCCTGTATAATGTGTGAAATGTTGATCGAATGAAAGTTTCAACTACGCAGAACCACAACACTCCGTGACAATATATCCCAATATGTCCCGTTCGATTTTAAGTCGAAATTGTAAACAACGATCCCCTTAAAAATTCCTTAAAAGACCACAGTAATTCGCGCACTACTGCATATTCCGATTATGCGTACCGTTCCTTCGCGACCACACGTACGCAACGCGTAAGAAGAATATTGTGACACGATAGCAAGGGTCGTACAAAACCCAGCCGTCGCGCGGTAATGCACGAGAAACAAAAACGAATGTAAAAGGTATATCAGGTTCGACTTACCTAGAACATCCGAGTTAACCAAAACGCTGCAACTGTACATCGGCGTAACCAGTCGGGGATGTCTCGAGTTGAACGCGCGACGACAAGCTTCCTTACACGCCGACATCAAAAGCCCGCCGACACGGCCTTGATTCTGACCGCAATTTTCACTGTGGAAAAATCGAAAGCATGATTTTCTGCGTCAACGACTACGGTCTCGAACCAACTGACGAGCAAACCGAAGCGAACAAGAGAAGAAACCAAGATAGGTATCGGTGTAGGATTAAATTGTGCGCTGTACCTTTGAGGGTCTTGATAGATTTGCCACTTCTTCAGGACAAAACAGACACCCGTCATAGGCTCTTCGCACAACGGCCCGGCGAGCGTTGCCAGTTGAAATCCGCTAACCATACTGCTTTCGTATCTGATACATTGCAAACGACATTACCGATTTATTACAGACTACCATTACGATTGTTCCGACTAGGAATCACGGATCTGCTTGTATCTGTTCGAACGAATTGTTAGATACTCACGGAAATCGTGGATCGGTGGACTTCGAATGGGCTTCCCAGAATTTGTTCTGCCTGTAATCGGTCTCGTTCAAGAAGACATTGGGTCCGCAGTTTCGTGGTCCGAACGACCATATCTTCTCCAAAACGTTTTGTTGACCGGCCTCTTGAAAACCGACCGACAACTCGTGTTTGAAAACAGCGAGCGCTTTCTGTTTCTTCTCCGACATCGAACGCGACGACGACTCGATATCGTTCTCGGGCGTTGGCAGCGGTTTCGCGGTGCTCGTTCTCACCCCCTCGTCCTCATCCTCGTCCTCGTCCTCGCCCTCGTCCCGCTTCCGTTCTCGCTCCTGCTCCTCTTCCGACGATAGTTTGCCGTAACGGCGATACAACGACTTGATCAAATCGGCGTTCTTCTCCAGGATCTTGGTCACTTTTTCCGGCAAAGGTCTGGCGTCTATTTCGAAGTAACACTGTCGATTCGCCGTCCATGTGGGAAAGCTGACGTCCTCCGATCTCTTCTCGATCGCCTCGTTGACCATGTCGACCTTCGGCGGGGGCACCACCGTCTCCCGGAACGGCACGATAGGCTCCGACACGTTCACATCGACTTTCGCGTACCTCAGTCGTAGATCTTCCAAGCATCGTTCCAAATGCACCTCTCCGGCGGTGTTCAGTACTATCTCCCCGCTCTCTTGAATACGGACCACGGCGCACGCGTCCGCATGATTCAACAACTTCAAACCGTTGATCAACGCCTGTAAATCGTTCGGATGTTTCGGCTCGAGAGCGACTCGCATTATTGGGACACCGAAGGATATCGGTTCGGAAAAGGGAGGACAATCGACGGTGGAGGAAAGCGTGGCGGTCTTCAATACATGTTCCTCGAGATCGCCGATCCCGAAGACGTTGCCAGCGGTGACCGTGTCGGTAGGCTCCAGTTCTCTGCCCATTAAAAGGTAGAGCTTCCGTATGGTGACCCTGGTCACGTGCCTGCCGGGTTTTAAATCCTTCAGCGTGGTAGACTGGTCGGTCGGCAACTCGGCGACCTTCCGCGGGTCGTGTTTCGGCCCTAGAACAAACACGGTGCTCCCCTTGGTCAAACTGCCGGAATAAATTCTGGCGAACGCGATCAACGCGGTCTCGGAACTCGAATCGGCGGTCGTTACCGTCGTCTCAGCGGGCTCGACGGTTTCGATCGTCCATTCGTTTTCGAGCGTTCTGTCCGACGACGATGGCGACGATCTCGCCTGCTCCGCCGCGACGTCGGGTTCCGTTCGCGTTCGACGGCTGTGATCGCCGACGGTCGAGCGGTCCTGTTCCATCGTCTTCTCCGCGATCCTCTCGGCGATCTTCTCCGCGTGTCTGAGTCGCGCGATTTCTTTCCGTTGCGCCAACTCCTCCGGGGTGAGCAGTTTCGGTTTATTCTCCGGCAGGATTTTCTTCTCGACCGGGAACATCTTCGAGACGAAAACGACCACGGGCGAGCCGGGGGACGAGTCGCAGGCCGAGAACGCTTCCTTCAAGCAGCGTGTCTCCTCGGGCAACGAAGAGAAGTCGAAGCGTCCGCTCAACAGTCTCTCGATCTTCTCGGCCGTCAGGTTGTTCGGCGACGGGACCTTCTCGCAAACCGCGTTCAGACAAGCTCGAGCCAACGGCAACCACTGCGAGCAAACCGCCTGCAGCTGAACCTTGGGGTCCGTGTACCTCAAGTCTCTGTTGGTCAACTTGATGTCGAGTTTCTCCGCTATCGAGCCTATCTTCTCTTTGTCCCTCCTCACCGTTATAGTTTCGTACAACGTCCATAAGTTGTCCAGGATCAGCTGCACGAACAAAGGCTTCTTAGCCTTCTCTTGAGCTCCTCGCAGAATTCGCTTGGTCTTGGTGTTCGCGTAGAAATCACCCCACAGCGTTTTCGAGAGCACCGTCTCACTGAAACCCAATTTTGCAGCAAATATCTTGGCAAAGTCGTTGACGCCGAACCCCCAGCCGTCCGTAGCGCTCGTAAATAAAACGTTACCTTGCTCCGGAGAGAAATAGAGCCCGGACTCGTCCATGTTCTCCATCGCCGACTGCCAATCGGCCAAATCACGTTCCGAAACGGTTTTCTCTTCGCGTTCCTTCTCCTCTCCATCCCTCCCTTTCCTTTCCACGATTTCCTCCTCCTCCTTCTCCTCCCGCTCCATTGCGTCGCTGGCAAACAACTCGCCCATCACTGCGTTCACCTGTTCCAGTACCTGGCTCAAATGCACGTAAGCATCCAACGGCGACAATTTCATCTCCATGATCAACCTGTCGATCTTGTTCAGGACCAAGATCGGCTTCAGACCCTCGGCGTACGAAGTGGAGAGAGCGCCTCGCGTTTGCGGACACACTCCCTCCACCACGTCGATCAAGATGATCGCCCCGTCGCACAGTCGAACCGCCGACGAGACTTCTGAGGCAAAATCGACATGTCCCGGCGAATCGATCAGATTCACAGCGAACTCTTGACGATCGTACTTGTGGTACAACAGGATGGAACTTGATTTCATAGTGATCCCGCGTTCCTGTTCGTCCGGCCGGCTATCCAAATATCGGAGCTTACCCGCCAGTTTGTTCGAGATGATTCCGTTGCTGGCGACCAACGAATCCGCCAACGTAGTTTTCCCATGATCGACGTGCGCCAGTATACAAATATTCCGAATATTGGCGGGATTCTTTTGAATGTCCAACAACTTTTCCGAGGTGATGAGCCTCATCCTGCGATTGCTTTCTTCCGATAAACAACAAAAAAACTAGATTTTTCCGAAACTGTTCAATCATCGATACACACGCCTCTTGATTAGCGTTTAGACGGTGGTCTCCAGATTCGAGTAACGAATTTTCAGTTTGAAGTGTCAACGTTCCGTATTCCAGATTCCCAATTCCAAATTTCAAATGGCAAGTTCCAATATCCAAATTCCGAAAGATCACCTTCAGCGTTTTCAGTGGAAAGAGCGAGTAGAGCCAAATTCAAAACGAAAATAGTAGGGTCGCGTGGAACGATTTCGAAATCGAATACGAATTAACTATGTATGTGTTTCTCACGAGTAACAAAATACCAATTCCTGTATTCCAATTGGTAAGAACAATAATCACTATTTCACTTTATTCGGTTTCCAAAGAACGTATCGTTCAACAAAGACCAGGATGTATCGTAACCTCGTCGTTTGCATCGTCTTCGTCTTGACGAGCATGCCAATTGCATCCAGTGTGCTGCAACGACCGGAATGAAAACGAATATGCGATCGAGGATTCGCGCGTTTTCGTTCGGTCTGTTCGATCTGCCGTTCGTTTCACGGGAACACGCTTGTTTTATTCGTGGTACGAGATATATCTGTTGGTCAATTTTTCATACGAGTACGATTCCCGTTTTGAGGTTAGATCACCGGACAAAACACGATGCCGATGCTTTTTCACCGTAATCGGATGATTTCTTTGCCCGGATACAGGTATCGTGTTACTTTCCTCGGACTCGTTTCGAAAACCGAGCGGCTTTAACGGCGCATCATTTCACAGATTTTTAACAACAGAATTACTCTCTGGATATCTACTCGCAACTCACACCATTCTAGACCGTTCTAGACAGCCATGTTCACTTATTCACCCGATGCGGTGGTTTATACATGCACAGAGACGATAGGAGAGTGCTCACGCCCGAGGTTTCGGTGTTCCCAGTACGATGCTGCCCCCTAGTCTAATTTCTAGCCTGGATCAGAACCTGCATCATCTTTTTAGCCCGGACCAGAACCTGCATCATCTTTTTAGTCTGAACCAGAACCTGCATCATCTTTTTAGTCTGAACCAGAACCTGCATCATCTTACCTGCATCATTAGCAGCAGGCTCTGATCCTGCCAAAAAGATGATGCAGGTTCTGGTCCAGACTAAAAAGTTGATGCAGGTTCTGTTCCAGACTAAAAAGTTGATGCAGAAAAGTGGGGACACCAAAACCCCGAGCATGTTTAGCTTGGATCAGAACCTACAATATCTTTAGCTTAGATCAGAACCTACATCATCCTTTGGACAAGAACTTTTTTGGAAGACTGCTCTGCCTTTGGCACGAGTCAGTCATGTGGTGTCGAATCACGACAACGAGACATGAATGTCACAGGTCACAACCTGTGTACTTTGACACTCTGACCTAGGTATTCTTCTCACACTGTGTACCTTGCTATAGATATATATGACATATATATATATATAGACAGGAAATGAAAGTACTCATCGTGTCGTTAGACTCTATTTGAATTGTACATATGTCGCCAATGAAATTCATACCGGGCGAAGAGGCAAAGTTCAGGGTAACTTTGAATAGGAAATTGTAAATGTTGGGCTGAGGGCCTTTTAGCGCTCTCGGCCCATACCCCATACGTATTTTGTCGAGTTCTTTTCAACGCCAACCACCATCGAATTCCAACAGAAAGAGAAACAGGCTATCGTCATGTTTTATTTCATACAATAACACTTATCGTTACGAAATATAACAATGTAACACATAACATATATAACAATCAGAACATATAACATATTATTATACAGAAAAAAGAAGAAAAACATTTGGAAGGTGGAAGCATACGCGCACAACGCACGACGTTGGAATCAAATTTTCTATAAAATCGTCGGATGCATTCGAACGGAATGTACTTTAGTTAAGACAGAAGAGCCGAGAATTAATCGGTGACAACAGAGTCTTGTTCGCCCTTGGCCATCTTTCTTGCGCTGCGTTTCAAACCGCGTGCCCTTAGATTGCACATTGTCCTCGAGATCAACCAGATAGTACCCTTCTCGCATACGCAATTCAACCCTTGTATAAAGCTAGCGAGCAAGTAATGCGTAATATAACCAGTTGTACACTCTTCGATGCCGACAGTCTTCAACGACGCTTCGACGAATTTCTCGGGCGTGGGCGCCATCCAGGATGCTTTCCTAAAAGTCACAACAAAATAATAAAGAGGGGGGGAGAAGTTAGGCGCCGAAGGTCGAAACAACGTGAAGCCAGATCTAGATGGCACTAACGTGCCCCGATCGCGTACGAATCGCTTACTTGATCTTTGTCATTTTAGTCGCCACGATGCCGGGGCAGACGCATTGAACGGTGACCCCTCTCGGTTCGGCTTCCGTGGCTAAGTCGAAGCTGAGCTTTTTCACGAAAGCTTTGCTCGCCCCGTAAATGGACAGATAAGGGCTCGGTACATATGCCAGCATCGAACTGATGTTTATCAGCACTCCTCTCCTGCGCTCGAACATTTTCGGAAGGAATACTTTCGTGACTCCCGTCGTGGCTGTCACGTTCACTTTCAAAATCGCCAATATCTTCTCGACCGGTAATTCGGTGAACAGCTCTGGATGCTCGTAACTGGCACCGGCATTATTGACTACCACGCCGACCTGTCGGGAGATAGAGAGACAGAGAGAAAGAGAAAGAGAAAACGACTCGGAATTAAGTTAGAATCTCCTGCTCGTTGAAAGCGCTTTGCTCAAATAAGAGAACGCGCATGGAAATATTGTAGGTGTAAAACGAACCTCCAGGTCTTCGGTTGCCTTGGCGATCTTCGCGAAAATCGGTTCCCCCTCGGCCAGGTCGGCTTCGATCGTTCGAACTTGTACATCGTACCGTTGTTTGATCTCGGTCGCGAGCTCCTGGAGCGCCGACGGGCTCCTCGCCACCAGGACAACGTCGAGACCTTTCGCCGCGAGTTGCTCCGCGTACGCTTTACCGATTCCGCCGGTGGCACCGGTGACCAGTGCCCATCTGCCCTGCGCGCTCCAGTCGATCCCCAAGCCGAAACTGGGCGCGATCAGTTTTTTCCAGACGAGCAGGCCGACTCTGAGCAAAATTCTGATGCCTATCACCGTCAACACGACCAGAGACACTATTTCGGTGCACGCGAGCGTCATCCTGAAAAGACCCGGGGAAATTGAGCACGCTTTGAACACCGCGGAAGAATCGATCGACTGCCGGCGATCAAATTTCGAATATCGGTTCCGCCTTGTCACTCGTCCTACTCGTCGTTGACGCGTCCGCTCGACTGGATTAGTCCGTAATTACTTATCGTCGGTTACGCCGATGCGTCCTGCTCAGGCGACGAATATTCTCACGACCCTGACTACTTTGCATTACCCCCTTTATCCCCCGCGACTGCTTCGATCCCGATAATGTTCATTATTCGCCGTGTTTTATTCGGGGTCACAAAACCTTAGCGTCTCGCTCAGGCCTCGCTGGACTTTGTTGCCAGCGTCACCGCCGATCAGCTAAAATAAATTATTTCGTTCGCGGCCATTCCTATGCATCGTTCGCAACTTTGCAGCCTGATTCGACGTCGCGTTTCGTTTACGCTGCACGATTTCGAACAACGCCGTGTGCCATTCTTCTCGTATTTCGTTCGTTTACGTTTCTCCGCGATATTTATCCCCTCCGATTGTTTGTCAGTTTGTTTTATCGTTCGTCGAACGATACCGTACCTGGCAAACTTCGAGCGCGACGATATTCTAATTGCATATGTCCAAGTGCGCGCACGTGCGCTTTATTATTCGTATTTATGCTTACAACATATCTCGTGTGTTACTTAAATCATGTTCATCTTTATATTTAAATTATACTTATCTTTAGATGTTAAATTATATTTATTTTTAGATTCTAATTGTTTCAATTACATGTAGTTTTAGATTTCAATCGTTTCGCCCATTTGCATCGTCAGCGTGTATACAGGGTGTCCCACATAAATGGGAACACCTAAATATCTTTCGTATTTACTTGAACACCTAAAATATCTAGAACACCTAAATATCTTTCGTATTAATGGCGAAGAAAAAACTTTTTATGTCGTGTTCTTTAATCAAATTTCAAGGTCACCGATGTTTTCTTAAATGAAATAGTATATTTTCTTTACGAGAGCATGACGGACAATAAAAAAACTGAATTTAGTGGATACCACCTTTTTGACCTTGAAATGTCCTTGAGCAAGAATAATCCTATTGAAGCGGATGAAGTTTTCCGATAGGACTGTAAATACGAAGATATTTAGGTGTTCCCATTTATGTGGGACACCCTGTATACGCTCAATTTATTTTTTCTTATAACTTTGAAGTATGAAGTTCTTTCACTTGGAGTCATTCTTGTACTTAAGTACGATAAAACAAGAAAGTTTGCTGACAATGGCATTCTTTTCATATTTCCTTGCGATGCAAATGGGTTAGCTTTAACATTCGCGGGCAATCAACCGCGATATTTCAACGCGGTTATCGTGTCCTCTAATGCATGAAAGAAAGAGTATTAAAACACCCAACAAAAAAGCGCAATCCTCATTACGGACCTCGTGCAGTCGCACCGACCGGAAGTCGAATTGTCGTCACTCCTCGGCGATTTGAATGGCTAAACGCGAATTGTAAATTACTCGGCACCGGTGACGCGCAACCGATTTTTCGAGGTAACAATTCGTCGAAACACGCGAAAAGCGTATCGCAAGCGGCATCGCGATGGCGTCTACACCGAGTCCGTGAGCAGACGGGCAGTCGATCGTTGAATGCACCGTTTCGTTCGAACAACTTACCTGTGGATCCGATTCCGTTACGATCCGGCGCACGTACTCGATCCTTCCGCGATTCAATGAATTTCAGCCGGATCGGACAAATACGACATCACTTTCATAGAACCGCGTGCACTCCTAGGAGAACTCGACGAACACGCGAAATAGGGTGGCGTCGTAATCGTCCGGCAAAGCGTCCCTTCAGGTTCTAGTGCCGTTTCAGCACGGCGCCGTTCCGTTTCGTTTCGTTGCGTCTCGTCCGGTTTCGCGGATTGTCGAATAATGACCTCGAAAGACAGATTACGCAGGATATTTGAACAGAGACAGAGAGAGAGACAGAAAAATAAAAAGAAACAGTACGGACAATCCAGTGATCCAAGGCCAGGAAAGAAATGGGAGAAAGAGAAAGCGGAACGAAAGTGGCGATCAAAGCGGAAGTGGGATAGACGGCCGAAAGCCTAAACGAGGAGAGACGATATCGCGAAACACGGTCGATGTCGATGTCGAGTAGGGTGGCGTGGTCTGCGCGGGCGCAACACGGAAACGAACACACGAGAACGAACGACGAAGACCAATTGGAGTAGTTCTACCCAATAGGAAAAAAGAGATTAGGACTTTGGACACGGGCTCGAGCAAAATAACCGTGAACGAGATCGAGCGTTGATCGGCGATACGCAGATGCGCGGTCGCGAGGACAATGTCAGGGCCAAGCCGAAGCTGAAGAAAGTTGCTCGAGCCCACCTTTCCTTCTACGGGAGGGGAGAAACGGTCGATTCTTTCTTTGACACACTTACTGCCACGCTCGTTCTACGATTCCCGTGTAACGCGTACCGTTTGGGATACGTTCACCCGGCGAATATCGATGCTGGACCATTTGTGGAATTTTTCGAATTCGTCTACCGTTTACCAGGCAGCGTCGGGCTACTTAGTATACGTATTGCAGGTTGCGATTCGATTAACGTGCAAAATGTCGGAAATAGTTCAAAGTTCGAACCATTGTCTTCGTCATTTCAGATTCAGTTATGATTTTTCTTCGCCGTGCAACAATCGTGGAAACTTTTTCCGCTTTCTTTCTCTTCTAGAATCCACACTATTTGAAACACTACATTTGATCTGTTTGATCCACAATTTTTAAAATTAGATCGAATGACTCGAATGTTATTGAGAAGTTAGAGGGATTAGCTTGTTAGACAAGAAATGGTAAAAATTGATTTTGATTGTTTTATTAACAATTTAAAAAGTGTGTTTTATTCACTCGGATAAATTATATCCATGCTGGAAATTTCACAAATTTTGGATAATTCGTTTAGGAGTTATAAACGATAGTCGGAAAATCTTGAAAATTGGCAATTTTTCTCACTTTTACTGGTTAACCAATGTCGGTGTAATTTTCAGCATGGATATAATTTATCTGAGTGAATAAAACACATTTTTAAAATTGTTAATACTGACTCAGATGAATAGGTGTAGAAAAGAACTTTTTTTTACCGTTTCTTTCGCGATCCCGACCAATTCGAATTTGTTCTTAAATGTTTTACACTTCGTCTAATAAACTAACCCTTTTAAGGCTCAAGTGATTTGATCCAATTTTAAAAAAAGTTATGCCGATCCAAATAGCGTGGATCCAGTTTTACCGTTTACCACTGTAATTAGAAAAATCGTGTCTAAATTTTTCTAGAATGACCGGCAACTGCAACAACGTAAATAATTTTCCTGTGTCTACTTGTGCAACATCTTTTCGCATTGCTGGAAAATTGTAGAACAGACAGTTTGATGCTGTTGTTACAGAATCTTTGTTATTACATACATATATCCTGGAAGACTAACGGTATATGTTTCGTCTATGTCTCTACACATATGCGTACACGTACAAATGCAAGTACGTTCTTATCCGTGTACACTGTACAGTGCACTGTACACTCCCGAGTGTTTGTTGACTCGAGCATTCGTGTACTCGAGTATTCCGAGTTATTTTGCTTCGAGCTCCGTGGCGGCTACCAAATGTTCCGAAGTGGTGCAAGGGGTTTTAGTTCCAGTCTTGACGACGCGACGGCCAATCATCATCGTCACATTACGGTGCGCCTGGTGTATCGTTTCAAGGTGAAACCGCCTCCAAAGCAACGCCCCGGTGTCGACGGATTTCGTCCAATCTTTCCATTCGCCCCGCGTCATGTTCGAGAACCTCATTTCGAACATCTTCTCGATCACACCGCGCAGCCATATGTTCCAGTCTATAGCTTCGTTGCTAATGTGCTCGAGCCATTTCGTCCAGTCCCTGAGCTCCTTCGACTCGACCACCGGCATACATTCCTCCATGAACGCCACCTGCGATTTGCTCAGGATACCTTTCAGCCAGTTTGCAATCTTCCCGCACACCACGTCCACGACGTCCTTCATCTCTTCCGTCAACAGCTCCGGATCCTCCAGCGCGACGATGTTCGTCAATTTTTCGTAAATTACACGGTGTATAGCGTTCGTTATCGGATCTTTGCCCGTATTCTCCGGGGTGCTCTCTATCATCTTATAAATCGTATCGATAATTTTGCCGAAGGTAACGAATGGAATGTCGGATTTGAATATGTCCTCCAAGTCCTCCCCAACGAGTATATCTTTCCACTTGTCATCGTCGGGTCTAATTTTCTCCTCTGGCGGTGGAGCAGACGGGACCTTCGTTTCAACTCGTTCGCCTTCCGGCAGGCCGACATCTTTCTCTTCAACTTCAGCTTCGACTTCTTCTTTACGTTCTCCTTCTCCTACTCCTACTTCTACTCCTTCTTCATCGTCTGGCGGTTTATCATCTTCTGCTGGTGCGACCGTCGCGTCCGTCGGTAAAGCTTCGGTATCTTCTGGTTCCGGTGGTTTCGTTTCCGTTTCGGCTGTTACTTCTGGTTCTGCTGCTGCTTCTGGTTCTGCTGCTGCTTCTGCTGCTGCTGCTGCTTCTGCTGCTGCTGCTGCTTCTGCTGCTGCTGCTGCTTCTGCTGCTGCTGCTGCTTCTGCGGCTGCTGCTGCTTCTGCGGCTGCTGCTGCTTCTGCTGCTGCTGCTGCTTCTGCGGCTGCTGCTGCTTCTGCTGCTGCTGCTGCTTCTGCTGCTGCTGCTGCTTCTGCTTCTGTTTCTACTGGTTCCGTTTCAACTTCTGCTTCCGCCGTGACCACTTGGTCCGTTTCAACCTGTTCATCCACCGTTTCCGCTACTTCCTGTACTTCATCTGGGGCGGTATCGTCCACCGTCGTTACTTCGTCTTCCTCCGGTGGCTCGTCGTCCTCCTCCTTCGTAACATCCTCGTCTTCCTCTTTCTCCTCGAGCTTCCTCATATCCGCGTCTTCGTCTTTGTCCTCGTCCTCGTCCAAATCTTCATCTTCCTCCACCTCCTCTTCTTCTTCTTCTTCCTCCTCCTCTTCCGCCGCTACCCACTCTTCCGCTTTCTTTTTGCATATCTCCTGAAGCTTCTCCTCCTGCTGGCTAGCAACGTCGGCCAGCACGCCGGATATCCAGCAGGCTATCATGTCGGCCAGGGCGCGCAGTTGCTGCCACTTGCGGTCCTCGTTGTGCGACGGTGTGTACTCGAGAACGTCGACCAAACGCTCGACGATCACTTTCGAGATATCGGTGAAATCCGTCTTGGGAATCGGACATTTCCATCGTAAGATACTCTTGACGAAACGCTCGGCCATCAGGTACTGGCAGGTGATCGAATCCTTGTCCAACGATCCCACGGCCGCAGAGCCGATGCTCGGTCTGCTCGATTTACTCGTTTCCTTCTGCCGCCATGTCTGTTTCTTCTCCTTCTGCTTCTTCGAATATTTCTTTTTTCTCGAAACAATCGCCGCTTGCCTGCAAAAAGATCAGTCTGTCTTTGGTAACGGAACGAACAGAGAACCCTGCCCTCTGGTACCCTGCCAGAAAAATCATTTCAACGTCTCGTTGCCCAAAGTGTCGACATCTGGTGTACCACTTCAGAAAAATCGGTGACACTTTCAGCAACAGGCGTCTACGCACTTTGTACCAGATCACAGTGGACTCCCGCTGATTGGCTGGTTTGCACCACCGACCAGTCTCGACGGTTGAGGGGAGGGGGCACGAATCGAGGGGAAAAAGTTACCCCTCCCCACACTTTTTGCCGGTAGCGGAGAATAGCGCGGTAGAAGGGGAAGTTAGAGTGGGGACACGATGGGTAGTGGCTCATGGGCCACCAATTCGGCATGGTTTGAAATCCATATACAAATTGCCGCTTCAATATTGCAATGAGCAGTTTAGAAGTCGTCAATTGCGTTTCCTAAAAGTCCAATCTACGTCTGTATGGAGCCCAAATTTCGAATTTCTACCTGATCGTGGAGTAATTTGTAATATTCGGCAGAAAATTCGAATTCTGAAGCAAGTACGACGTCACAAGATGTCCGCCGCTGAGAGATTCTCTTAATTTCGAGAGATTTAATGTTTGTATCGAATAAAAGGCTTCATGCAGACGTAGCAAAGACATGTCCAAACACGGTGGTATGCATTTTTAATTGATTAGTTACTTATTTAAGACGTAAAATGTCCTAAGCAGCCCTGTCGTAGAGCAAAGACGCTTCCGTTCTCGAGAAAGCAGGCTTCGGAAGATACTAGACTTTCGACCGTGACATTTCGACCTTCGAAACTTTCACGAGTACCACCGCAAGTCGAATGAATTTGACGATAGGTGCCATTAACCATTAGCATTCGAATGGTGACCAATAAAAATTGCTCTATCATCATTCAAAATACTTTTTACGTTATTAAATTTGTTTGTATCGAATAAATTACTAAACAGTTCATTATTGTGCGGGTAAATCCTGACATTTTCGTATGTATGACATGACAAGAAAAATATAAAATATTGTAGGTCGGAACAAACGTTTCGTTTTGGAGTTAAAATAGCTTCAAGCCCAAAGGGTTAACACTGCTATACAGGGACCGGTTTGTATTGGGCAGATAGAGCTCAGACTTTTCAACGCCATCTTTATGTAGAATATATAAAGTAACCAGTAACTTCGTTGCCACAGTGGAGGACCCAGCGTGGAACCCAGCCGAATTGGAAATTGAGACGCGGTCGATTTGTGCGAACGTATGTTCGTTTTTCCATCGAGAAACGTACACGATCGAAAGTATAGAATGGTTGGGAACGGCGGAGAAAGATGTCGACGAACGATACGTTACTCGGGACTCAGGCACGTCTCGTTCTCCAATGTTCGCGCGAGATTGTCCAAAAGCGCCGGTGGTAACACCGCCGCACCTTGTCTCAAGCTTATCAACATTCGTTGCCTCGGCGGTTTCGCCAATTCCTTGATTCGTCGCGAGACAGGCTTTAACCTTCTCAGCACCGTTTTCTTCTCGCAATCCGGCGGACATGTCTTCCTGAACAAAAGCATTTGGAAAACGGTTAATATCAGCGGCCGAGCCGAGACGAATTCGCGAAAGTCAAACGATTGTCACCTCGGCGATGCCAATAGTTCGATGTAATCTTCCTTCGTCAAACAATGCCTAGGTATTATGTCCGATTTCGGCAACGTGCACGGCTCCCCGAACACCGCGATCTTCGTAAACCTTTTGGCCTTTGCCTTCCTGCCATTTCGTGTTTCGCAGCAATCGCCGTCCGACTTTGCTTTTGGTTTCTAAAAATATTGTCTGTAAATCTTAAGCTCGGGAAGAGAGAGAGAGAGAGAGAGAGGGAGAAAAGGAAAACTATAATACAATAATAAAACTATAACACTCTCGCGTACAAAAGCCGACGCGAATAGAAAGACTGTACGTAGAAAGGGGAAAAGGTGAAAGGTAACGGATAAAACGTTGAACAATTAATTTCGATGTGCCTTGGTTTTCTTTGCTGCCTTGTCGCAGTGTTCCCATCTTTTCTTCTTTTCCTGACGCGGATATCCTTCGAAAGGATCATCCTTTTCGCCCCGTTTTATTTCGCGCTCGACAGACGTAGCCCGTTTGACATCTTCCGGTGAATCGTCGTTCTTTTCCATGAACGTTCCGCCAAGCTACCTAACAGCGATAACACTTCTACGATCAAGAAATTTTCATCGCGTCGCAAACACCTGTCTCTTCCCCCTCACTTCGGCAACACCTATCGGCAGCGATCGACGCGAGATATTTGTTGTTATTGGTTTTTTCTATTTTTTTGCTTGCTTTTTCTTATTTTTGTCTTGACTCGCTACGACGGCGTTGCCGGTGAATGTTTGAATTTATCGCTTATATGATAGAGACGACGAACAACGAGGTTGACGGGCAGCGGCAATTTTCACGACATTTTGCTAAAGAATTCTGTGGAAATATGAATCGTCACGTCGTCGTGTCAAACGACGTACGTCGTACGGCAGGTTAGCGGAATACGAAAATCTAATTTGCTTCGATACGGTTGTTAGTCCTTCTTTTATTTTTCTTTCTTTCATCTTTTTACTTGTTTTCATTTGTAAACGAGAACACGAGGGAGAAGTGGACCGAGCAGGTACTTGTGGGCCCGGGATAGTCACGTGACTTTTGCAGAGTCAGCTGTTGCGATTCAGAATTTGCCTCCTTCTTTCGAATGAGCCCCTTTCCCAGCGAAATGTAGCAGAATACACCAAAATATACCAGAATATACAGGAATATAGCAGAATACACTAGAATATACCACAATATACTTCGATATAATAGAATGTAGCAGAATATACTTGAATATAGCAGAATTGACCAGAATATACCAGAATATACTTGAATATACTAAAATATAGCAGAATACACTAGAAAATACTTGAAGATACTAGAATACAGCAGAATACCCTAGAATATACTTGAATATACCAGAATACCCTAGAGTATATAAGAATACACTAGAATATACCACAATATACTTGAATATTGCAGAATACACTAGAATATACCACAATATACTTGAATATAGCAGAATACATTAGAATATACCAGAATATACTTGAATATAGCAGAATACACCATAATATACCACGATATACTTGGATATACTAGAATATAGCAGAATATACTTGAATATAGCAGAATTCACCAGAATATATCAGAATATACTTGAATATACTAAAATATAGCAGAATACACTAGAAAATACTTGAAGATACTAGAATACAGCAGAATTCCCGAGAATATACTTGAATATACTAGAATATACCAGAATACCCTAGAGTATACCAGAATATACTCGAATATACTAGAATAAAGCAGAATACCCTAGAATATACCAGAATATAGCAGAATACACTAGAATATACCACAATATACTTGAATATAACAGAATACACTAGAATATACCAGAATATACCAGAATACACTAGCATATGCAAGGACGAAAAGTTGTGTTGCACGTGAAACCAGTTTTCGCCTATTTTTGTCGGTAACCTGGTACCCTACCTTATCGCGAATCAACGAAGCCGTGCCCCTATGTGCACACGCAAAAGATTTCGAGTGCACGAGAATGCACGAGGACGCGATAGCGTCGGGAAATGCGACGGGTTCGAAACCGAGACGGTTTCCCGAACGTCGAAAATCGAAAAAAGAAAAGAGAGAAACAGATCGAGTCGATCGCGTAACTGTACGATCGAACCAGGATTACCGTGTTAGGTAAGACGAGCTCGGTCAGTATCAGGTATCGCGGTGTAAGATAGAACGTAGATAGAGTAAGTATTCACATGCATACATGCACACGTACGCGTAGGAGACGCAGGAGGGTGTAAAAGATTTCGCGAAACGAGCGCACGAGAATGCACGACAGCGCGCGAGAATGCACGAGATTGCGCGAGACCGCACGAGGCTCGTTCGTGTTCCTGGTAAGTACGGAGGGCCGCGAACGGGGAAAGACAAGACTTTCGGAAACGCTCGAAGATGGCGGTGATGTCGGTATCGGTGCTCGACACCGATAGCTGCTCCGTTTACTAATCGATCATCCCGGGTGTCGGGTGTCGGGTGTCGAGTGTCGGGAGTCGGTGCAAGTAGGTGCAAGTACAAGTAGGCGCGAGTAGGTGAAAGTTGGTGTGTGCCTATTCGGTGGGACGCGTACTGTGCGGGGGGACACTTTACCAGCGAAAGAAGAGTTTCGAAGATATGCAGGTGTGCGAAAATAACTGTTGCTCCTGCATAAGCAACCCGTGATACAGGTGTATTGGTGCGGGATGCTGCTGCTGACGCTGACTGGCACTGCGTTCGAAAACATGTCGACGAGGAGCAACGGGGAATCGACGAGGGCACGGCAAACCGTTTGAAACCCCGCTGGCTGCTGTTCCCGATCGTTTCCTTCTCGCACCGCGTCAAATGGTCATGATTATGATGAGATAACGAACGCAGAATGAGATACAGCGGCAGTAACCTTCTCGGTTATGCAGTTTCCGCGTTTATTCTATTTTTTACTGGTAAGTACATAATATACATATATATATATATACATATATCACGGAAACGATTATTTCTCATCTCATTTCCGTTTCCCCGATGCCTCTCACGCACGTAGTCGCGTTGCTCGTTCCACATTCGTCCGTTCCCGAAAAATACCCACTCGTCTCTGATCTCGATTCCGATTTTCTCTCGAATTCTCGTTTCCGAGGCCGATTTCGAATCGTATTTTACGGGAACGGGAACGTCTTTCGGCCGACGCTCGTATCGAGCGTTCGGATTTTTCCAACGACAAAATCTCGCTCGAGTTGGGCCAAGCGATTGACGTAATGTGCATATGACGCATGCATCGTTGTCGCTCACCTGGTTGCTCGTTTAGCGCGATTGCGCGCGGACACGCACGCGCACTCGCGCCCACGCGCACACGTGCCCGCTCGCCCACGCACCGACCGCGTACCGAGCACCTGCAGACTGTACGGACGTGTACGGATCACGGGTACAGACCAGGCTCTTCCCCAACGGTCGCGTCTGTAGTCGGTAAACAAGTTGCGAGTGTGCGTGTAGACTGTACACGCACCCCAACGAACACACGGTACATAGTATAGGAGGCAGCGTTTGTCAAAAGGTATCCTACAACCGTTCGTTTGCAATGTTTTACAGTCACTCGTGCGGAGAGCGGTGCCCCCTGTAAGGATCATCAAGGACGATCTTACGAAACCGGGGGATCTTACATTCCTGGCTCGAATCCCTGTACGTTGTGCATCTGCGACAATGGCAATCCGACGTTGTGCAAAGCGTTCGTCTGCACCAAGTTCCCAGAGGTATTTCGCGAGCAATCAAATCTAGTTTCCTGTCGACCCGATCACCGAAACAGGCAACACGCTAACGAAACATGCTCTCACGTTGAACAGGAAGATTGTAAATCCTTCCTGCGTTCGGACACCTGTTGCCAGTACGTTTGCCTGAACGACAGGCTTTCGTCTATACTGAATTACAAAACCGATGGGATTGGCAACAACGCGACGGACACAACCCCGAATTACGATATAGGATTACGATCTGTTGCCAGTTTTGCCACGGCTGTGCTGTCGCTGAGTCTATTATTTTTTTTAATACATCGTTTGCGCCAAAGGAAGATAAGAGGTATTTCATCAATAATCGTTCGTTTGCTCGAGTCTATGGTACAACCGAAATGCTGATTCTCTTGTGTAAAAGTTTGCGTCGCAGGGAGACAGAACAGACAATTGGCGGAGGACCAAAGAAATTTAGGTAGTATGGGATACTTAGAGCGAGATAGACTGTCGTACGGGGTTCCGATGGACGACATCCCGTGCGGAGCCAATTACCCATTGTGGAAGCCACCGAGCAATTACTTTCCACGCGGAGAGGCTCCACCGCCTTACGAGGAGGCCGTTGCGGCGGCAAGAGCGGAACAGGCCCTTTTGTCGATGAATCCACAGGCGCTTCCGCAACTGAATTTTCCGAACAGCTATTTGACCAATGCCACCAGTCGCACCAATATATCGCTGGTGGGGAGCACGCAAAGCGGCATAAACGGCATCAACGGCATCAACGGGATTAACGGGAACGCGACAACACTGATATGCGACACAAGTATCGCCGATTCGAGCGGCTTGACGTCCACGCCCAACAGACCAATTTCAAATCCGAACCTATACTCCAGTTATCGGCAATCGAATCAAAACGAAACGTCTCAAGGAGTCAGCGTTGGCACCTCGACCACAAATTTCACCATGGGGACGAACACCTACGAGAATCTGCCCGCCTCGATCGGAATACCAAATTTTGCTAACCAGCATCCGGACGTAACCGTGCAACCCGCGCCCTCGAGCTTGCAGAGCTCCGTTCCGAAGAATTATCAAACGCACACCACTCTTCCCCGGCAAACCGGGGCGTTCACGATATCCGCGACCTTGTCGAACTCCAATATATCTGCCCACCGTACGATCCCAAGGACTTTAACCACAACTCGTACCGCCATCAGGCTGCAGGGCATGATGAACGATTACCCGAAGAACGAGTTGCTGCGACCCTCGCCGACAAACGCCGCGCCGAATTTGCCGCTCGTTGCGCAACAAGACCCTTTAACCGATCAAGAGAACAGAAATCCGAGCACGTTTTATCATCAAGACGCGCAAACACAACCTTCCTCTACCCCATCCTCGTCGAGGCAACAACCGACCGAGAGGCAGCTCCAATCGGAACATCGACCGGAGGAATCGCATAATTACAAGGTATTTCAACAGAATAGAATGCAATAGAACGTAATTCACCGCAATTTGTACGTATCCGTTTCACGATGCTAATCTTTGATCCATCTTTCAGCCGCCATTGAACGTGGCCAATGAGATGAACGAAGAGGGAAGTTTCGAGTCGGTGGCCTGCGTGTGTAGCATGCAAGCCCTTCCCACTCTACACGACGATAACGACGACTATAGGAGCGAATGCGAAAATTGTAAAAGCGCGACAGGTTCTCGTTATTATTTGGACAATGAGAACGAGTTGATTACATCTCCGCACGAAACTATGACATTGCACAGAAGACCGGATGAAACAGCTTCGAGTACCACCCCTCAGTATTACAGAACTTCGCTTACACTGCCCATAAGTACCCGTCAACGAGCCAGGTACTTGTCGAACAAAGACTATAGAAAACTATAGAAAAGATTAGAAAACTATAAACTGTCGAAACGCGAGCTTGTTTAGCTTCGCGGTGTTTCAATATATTTCCGTGTTTAATGAAAGTTTCTCCGCAGGAGTACTGGAGTTCGAGAAAATTGGTTCAACACCATGCCACAAAGCTCTACGGAATCATCAGATGAGAATTAATCGCGGGAATATGTTTTATAATTCTCGCGCATCGCGTAGATATTAAGATGATTTACGATGCATTTGCCATTATTCAAATTCAGTATTACGACAAAGTATTATGACAAGTCTATGTTTTATTGAGCCGAACTGGATTGGGTTGGGTCACGTTACAACATTACGTTACATCGGAAGCAACAAAACAGCGTCGCGCGTCAGTGTCGACAGGAGTTTAGTAATATCGCAAAACCTTTCGGATTTTGTTCACTGTCAACCTTGAACTGTTCACGTGATCCATGCAGGCACGCGTACATGTATGTGGATGGCACACGGTACACCATGAAAGTCGATCATACTTTTGCTTTCACGGTTGTTTTTTTACACGTTACTATGCCGCAGGGTCAAACCCTGCTACGCACGCGTACTCGCGATCGACCTTCTTCGTAACACGTACACTTAACAACAAAATCATTTTATAGCGTTTCCGATGTTCTATACGAATCAGTATTGTCTGTCGAGGATTTATCGCGACAAGAAATATTGGAAAGCTCGGATTTTTACCACCTTTACCTTCGTTGGTGTTGCGCTGTACAACACGGACCTTCACGTACTCTCGTCGTTCAACAAAAACAACAAAGAAAAAAAAATAACAATCTGTGCAAATGTTCTCAGTAATCTGGTAACTTATTTAACCGATACGAGACGAGTAGATCGATTTACGCTCTCTGTAAATACATATTGTTACAAATAACCGATGCATTGACAATTCGTTCAGTTCAAGTATATTGTTGCCAAGGTTGCGAAAAATCCAACGTGATACACTGAATGGAGAATTACCGTTATAAACCAGTGCCAATCGAACTTCTTACCGTACTATCGTTACTATTATATCGACTGTTCTATCAATGTGATATATTTGAACTTGTGCATTGTCGACTGCTACATTTTACCTTATACTTTATACAGTTACGTCCACCATAATGCTTCAAAATATTACGTATTTCGCATTGGTTGATAATGTTGATAGTCCATAGATTTCTTTAAAACGAAACGAAAGAAAACTATATACATATACATATAATAATTTCACTACATGTTTACTGTCGTATTCGATTTATCAGATGTGCACGTTCTAAAATCTTTAGACAATACATATCAGTGGAAATTATAAAATCATATTAAATTGCGTGGATACGACGACTTTTTATCGCAGTCAATTTCAGTGCGTCACCGAATTTTTACCATTCCGTAACGTTGTCTGTGTTGAATCTTTAGAACGTACTCGTTCGAAAACTCGAAGCAACTCCGTTCGTTTAGAAAGTCTCGAAGAATCTGTATACATACAGTTATTCTCTTTTTTCAGTTGACGATTGCATGGAACATTATTTATCGTCGTTATATTCTCACACCCGCGGTGTCCTTTCTCAGGAAAATGATATTTTTCGCTTTTTTCTATCCTAATACCGCTATCTTCTCAGATTTTTTACAGAGACATCCAGTGCAATTGAGTTTCTCTTTTCGTTGTCTCATTCGACGAGTCGTTTAATCGAATCGCAAACTCTATCGTAAAACTTTCTACCGACTTTACAAAGTTCCACGTAAAACGTAAACGTTTTTAGTCTGTGCGAAATAATACTACATACAGTTATAAGGAAAATTATATTCGTTTTAGGATCATCCGATAATACCTACATACTTTTAGTATTTGCTGTGGTGCGTGTGCAGTGAACAAACTGTTTACAGTCTACCATTCATAATTACAGGCCGTTAAGCTGTGTTGGACGTACAAGAAAGATATAATTTCTTAGATCACATAATCATAAATATGTATAATAATTCCGATGTCTAGTTATTGGATTAATAGAACTTAAGAATCTCACTAATTACGTTTACCGATTCTGAAAGATTTTTGTACAGACCGAGGTGAAATTATGCTTCGTAGAAGCGTTCAAAGATTACGGTTCTTTAGTTTATTCTCTGTTTCTAACATTATGCGTTACACCGGACAGTCTTCCTTCATTGTCGTGTCAGAATTGAGATGATAGAAAAGCCACAGAACGTATAATACATAATACACCCCTACATGGTCTATAGTCTGTACTCTATGTATATGTACGGCAAATTTGATCAGATGCCGATACCGATAACAACTGTGGTTCATGTTGATCGCAGTATACATTTCATCTACCGATCGTACAAAAGTGTACTTGCTTGAACTATTTGAATCGGAGATCGAAACGTTGCGTTGTAAAATCACTGATATTCGTTCTTTTCTACACTACGAAAAATGTATATTGCGATTTATATTTTCCGGACGTCTCTCATTGTCAGTGTGTTATGGTAACACGCTAGTCATTAATATTACCGTTGGTTTTATGTATTGTAAATAAGATAAGATAATGTCCGATAACTATTTATTTTCGACGAGTACAATTGAATAATTTGTTAGAAACTTTCATTCGACGACAATGCTTGTAAAACGAATAGCCACAATAGACTAAACGATCGAACGTTTTAACGGTCACCTTGAACAGACACGAGACAACTGTACCTACAAATTCTTTATTTACAAAAGAAATGAATCTTCCTCGGAACACTCGTAAATATTTGAACCATTGACAATCGGTATTCTACTGTTTCGTAATATAATAAATATCAATATACGAAGAGCATCGACAGCATCGTGATAAACGTAGATGGGATTTGATGTTTCATCGGAACATTTATCAGGAAAATGAAACCACACAATATTAACAATACCAAAGAAGAAACAAAATGCGTTACGTTCTACAAATAATCTCTTGTCGTACGATATTATTTCGTCGTGTAATTACGATTACCATGGACCTATTATACTGGTATAATTGCCCAAAATTGTGTAACACGCATCGACGGTACTTAAAGAATTACCATTACCATCGAACAAACAGTGAGAAAATGAACCAAAGTGTTGCTACACTGTTAACAATAAAACATAACGTGTTATCGTAATCCGTACGTGATTTGGTCTTAATTACGACTACCTAAGAGAATCGATGCGACAGAATCTATATAAATATTTTCAAAGTAAAACCGAAAATACATCTATGTAATTCGTAAAATTCCTCGGTAAGGTCTCTGATGTTTAATTACCTGTCTTAATAGGTTTCTGACTTTACAAAGCGATACATATACAGACATACGTGTGCATTAATATAAACTTACAAAGAATACTTATTCAAATGTGAATATCAATACGATCTATATATACATCCGACCAACGATAGACGTTAAATGATTGTCCGCATCAACGGTTATTCGATTTAATTTTCGGTCATTTGTATCGTTCTTTCAAAATCTATGTTATCGATCATATTATAAGAAAGAATAATCTCTTAAAAATTAATAATAATTTTTTTAATCCTATAACTAGAATTGATTTTCTACACATAGCTCACGACGAAAGAAGGTAGCGATAATATGACATATATCGACCAAATATATCCAGAAAATGATGGTTTGCAAATATATACGAAGTTCTAAAACCGAAAAAAAAGCAGAACACTAATTCAAATTTTTATTTGAGGAAAACGCATCAGAAATGGAAGCAAAAGTGATATGTACATATACATACATACATACATACATACATACACACATAGATACATACATACCACAGATATTTATTGTGTAAGCGGATTCTGACAAAACTGGGATCTCTTCCTATTCAAATCGATGCATTTTATGTGTTCAATAAGCTCGACTATACTCCATTTCTGGCAGAAATGTGTTCATTATATAAGATATCTCTTTCTACAATATGTAAAAATTATCTAAAGAAAAGTGGTACAATTAACAAACTCGGCTCGAAAGAAATTTGAGAAAAACGTTTGAAATTCTTGTAGTTCGAAAGGTACAAAAGATTCAGATACGTTACCGATCGTCTAGTGATCTGTAGCATTGTAATATATTTAACTGAGTAGTTTTAGAGAGGAATCATTATTGCGCTTACTTGAGTAAGTAAAATATTACGATATAACATTAAGCGTCCTAGGAAATTTATGTCGATAGACTTTTATTCGATTGTAATAAATCAGTACCTTCCATAAACTAATAGTAAATGTTTGTCTGAAAAGGAACGAATAACGAACTTTCGATTTATATATCTTTGTTCGATTGTATAATCGTGTAATAGTATTAAAATCTTTAAAATATTTTAAAGTCGGAACAACTGTAATTTGAACGTCATTGTTTTGTGCATTTTTATTATCACGTGCACATTTAATTTCATTTTTGTTGCCGCAAACAGCTCTATCAAGTAGGATTTCGCCGCTGCAAAACTGTAGCCAACACCCAGTTCTATGCACACATCAAAGAGAAAAAATTAGAAACGTGCGTTCAACGTGCACGCGACACGCGCATCATGTAAATATGCATATAAAGTAGGCATACGGAATCGTTTGAACGAGCTTGTAGTTTTGTAGTGTACTCGCCCAAACGCATGAATTACCCTTTTCAAAAACAATTGTTGCATATTTATTATCTGACTATTTAGCCAAGAGTCCCGGGATTTTAGTGCCCCGGTTTAGTGCTCCCTCTAATGTCTAATTTTTAGCCTGGACCGGAACCTGCATCATCTTTTTAGCTCGGACAAGAACCTACATCATCTTACCTGCTCTGATCCAGCCTGAAAGATGATGCAGGTTCTGGTCAAGACTAAAAAGTTGATGCAGGTTCTGTTCCAAGCTAAAAAGTTGATGCAGGTTCTGTTCCAGGCTAAAGAGGTGATGCAGGTTCTAATACAGGCTAAAACGTGGATGCAGGTTCTGTTCCGGGCTAGAGAGGCGATGCAGGTTCTGTTCCAGGCTAAAAAGATGACGCAGAAAAGGGGGGCACTAAAACCCCGAGAGCGTGAGCACTCTCATTTCCTCCCTGATTAGACTACAATTAAATTGTAAAATATTTCGAATTACGCCTTAATTTGAACAAGCACGGGTTTGATGACATGGCAACAGCTTCTCTCTCAATTTTCTTTTCTCTCTTCCGCTGCTGTTCAATCTTCTCACCATCCTCAGTCGGCATTTCATATATTCTTTTTTACCGACACGTCGTACGGGGTGTAGTTCCGAACTGGTTCGAAAACTTTTGACCATTCCACAATCAGCTTTGTTCACCGACCGTTCGCAGGACCATAGCGTGAGGATCAAGGTCAAATCCATGCCGACCCCTGGCATTGTTTCCCATTCTACCCTTCCCCTGCGGGGACACTATTTCCCCATTTTCGCCGTTTTACCATATGGTCTAAGGGCGAGCATCCCCATGATCCGCTCACGTGACGCGTTCTGTCTCTGTCGTGTATGTGTCACAGTGTCACGCAACTAATTCCGTAATGTCAGAGAGAGGGTAACCGTATTCCCCTCAATTTTCCCGGTCGGGCGACAGTGAACGTAAGTACCAATAATACACATACTTACTTCCTATAAATAAGTACAGCAAATATCTTACATAATGCTCATGTATTCACACGTACACGTACACACATGCCAAGTATAGTGTAGCTGTACACATTCATCTTTTGCTTTCATAAATTTTCTTTTTTGAACAAGTAGAAGAAGTAGAAGAAGAAATAATCAAATCCACGAGATTTCGAATGTCGTGATGCGTGTTCATTTTTCTTCAAGAAAATATATACAAGATATACATATATATATAATGTACAAGTATCTGCGTATTTATTTGCGGAACGCGTGTCCCGTTTAATTTCCTGTTTCTTTTTCCTTTCCTTCGCGCATTTACACAAAGAAATAATTATGTAAATACTTACTACATACACGTACTTACGATGCAGTTGATATTCCCTGGCGGGACACGACTTTCAATTGGTTTTGTCAACATGCGTTATTTCATTCTGCCAATCAGAAGCCGCAACCTAACTAGGGTCCCTTCGTACATATTTGGTAAGTAACCGAGAAAAACGAGTGTCCGGACCTAACCTGTTAAACGCGGCTTTCGTTAAGATATATTTAGAATTTACAATATGCGTAAATACATGTGAGAATCAATAAAAAAAAAAACAAAAAAAAAGAAAAAACAACATTACCGATTCGATACTTTTCGTATCGCGAAAGATAAAATGCCTCTAACATGAGTTAACAAAATATACAATACGTACGTGTTCTTGTTAATTTGACAATTTTTGCGAAAAAATTTTTACCCGAAAAATATTTCCGTGTGCGATATATACGGTTTCGCAGGGGCGACATTACGGTTACAGTTTACAGGCAAAAGAGGACAGAAAGAAAATAATACGACGGGTAATACGGGTAGCCGAGCCGAGGAAGAAATTTTAATCACCGATAAAAGGGAGAAAAAATGATTTGAACGAATCGGTAGTTGAATGCAACAACGAGGTGTTGATACGCAATCGACGAATTTAATCGGACGCCATCTCGTGTTATATGTACGAAGGTATCATCTAAAATCAGTAGTTTTCCAGTTCAGATTCGACATTTGCTTAAACGCAATCAAGTACCAGCACGAACAGTTGTGACGGGACACCGCAAATTCGCGATAATAGTCAGAAATAGGTAAGGAGAACAAAGAGGACACATAAAGTATGGCGGAAGCCGTTGTAAACGGGGCACCAACGTCCCGATTTTTCTGTCACAAATGCAGCGTTGAAATCGAAGATTTACTACCCGTAAGTACATTTCTATACTCACCTTATTTCGCAAGTTATCAATTGGATGCGCTCCTCGTTTCAACCTCAAATATATTTTCTCTCGATCTGTCATTCGATCACACTCAACCAATTCTTTCCACATCTCGTTCGAAGTATTACTATCCTAACGATCTGTTTTGTTATGCCCAGACGATATATCAATTTGCTCTTGACATTTATACGTTGTGAAAGTATTGTAGCTGTCGGACGTAATTGTTATGTTTGAAGGAAACGTTACACCTTTCTGAGAGGACTGTTTTCAGCCGAAATATTCAGATGTATTTACGGACTAGCGGAATAGATATGCAATTCTGTTTCAGGACTACACATGCCCACGATGTGCGAGCGGTTTCATAGAAGAATTACAAAGTGGTAACGACGAGAATTGCACAAGCATGGATCTTGTCAACGACGATATAAGCGACCACGACTATCAGTTGCTAAATAATGTAAACATGAATTTCAAATCTCTTAGTTGTATTTATTCTTCTGGTATACTACTGTACTATGCGGTTTGTAATCCTAATATCGATCGATTGTTCTTTGTATAGTGGATAGAACGTGATGTTTTAGACATGCTAGGAGTGTCTGTTAGGGGACAGACGTCAAGCGCATCTAACAGAAATAATGTACCAGTGAATTTGAATAATGTTAATTATTTAAATATTCGGGACAATCGTCAATCCTACGGGTAAGTTGCATTTAATTACTGAGAAACTCTGAACAGATACAGACGTGTGAATCAATGTTTACTCAAAGCCACGCGTAATTATCCTCTTTTCGAAGTTGATAATGTTCGATGATAAATGTCATCGAATTTGTTTGGACATCATTTATGCCTACTAAGATGATACAAAAGCCAACAAACAGATAAAAAGTTATATAATTCTTCTTATATTAAACAGCGATCGTGGAACACAACCTGACTCTATGTCCCTGCAGATTTTCCTACAAGATTTTCTAGGTGCTCTCTCGGAAGCAAGTCTGGGTTATCGTGTAACGCAAGATAATCAACCACCTGTGTATGTAAAACATTAAATCTTCGTGTTTCGCTTGTGGTATTTCTGTACATAGAATACGCTAAAAAGATTAATCCTGAGTGAAACCCAAAAGTAGTCTTATATCTCTTTCTTCCTTACACGAAATGGCAACTTGTCGTGTTTAAACAAAAATTTATGTTCTTTCATATGAAAAGTCGATATTTAATACATGTTAGTAAGTAAGTACATATTTCTCTGGCCATTTATTAATATTGTTACAAAAATGTATTGTTCAATATTTGTATTTCCTCTTCTTTTAAAAAAAAAAAGTCTATCTTCTTTTTCAAAAAATCATTCGATCGTTGGTCGTTCAAATAACGTCCATTGCATTAACAAAAAAATGTGAAACAGTAATAAACATTCACCTATTCTTGTAGGTGCGTTAACAAGTAGGAAACTACTATGTTGCTTCTAGTTCATTAATACATTTATTGCCAATCACGCGATCGAAATACAAACATTAAGAATATTGATAAACGGGGAACTAGGAAGCTTCGTTACCCAGGATAAATTTCATTGCTTGTTGTTCACTCGATATCTATCACATTATTAAAAGCAAATAAACTAATGAAAATTCAATATTAGACTGGTCTATGCAAATCCTCAAGATTATATTTGGGGTCAGGCCGGTTTTGACGCAGTTGTAACGCATGTGTTAAATCAAATGGACGGAACTGCTGGTCCACCGCCTTTACCGAAGAAACAAATAGATGAAATACCAACGACGACCGTTACCCAAAGTGAAGTCGGTAAGTACGAAATTTCGAGAACGTGTATCCACGTTTCTAACTAAATATGTGCTCTCTCTCTCACTCTCTCTGCACAGATAGTAAAATGCAATGTTCCGTTTGCTGGGAGGACTTCAAGCTGTCAGAGCCAGTAAAGCAACTTCCATGTCAGCATCTATATCACGCACCATGTATTTTACCTTGGTTAGAGCTGGTAAGTTGAAAATAAAGAAAGAATATGCTCACACAGTTTTCGTAATCGTTCCTTTTGTGTTCTTTTAGCATGGAACTTGCCCAATTTGTAGGCAAAACTTAGGAGACCAAAACACTATGGAAGCAAATCAGGATATTGTTAGACATAGTCTAGCTACCCGTTTTAGGTACACTGACGTGCCTCGTTAAACTATAATGTTTGTATACTGACTTCAAAGTAACGATGAATAGTTCAGATAACGAAATGTCTCACTTTTAAAATGTTACAATTCACGAGCAGATTATATTATATGATATTATAGTATATAATATTATATTATACTGTGTTTATATTATGTTATACATTCTTGCATATCTGAAATCTTGTTAGAAAAGATACAAGGCTCTATGTAAATCTGTTTCTTTGTTCTTAGGGCAACAAACGAATTGGACTATGCATCGTCGACATCATCCACGAATAGTAGTAGCCCCAGTGATAGCAGTACATCGAGTTAGAGTTCAGATTGATTGTTCAATCTTGACATTTTCTTTACCTAGCAGGACACGCAAGTACACAGGCATACACATACACAAACATGTTTTTCACCTCCGACTTATTTTCCGCCACTGTTGACTTCAGCAATGCTTCTACATTACGTAAATATTATACCCCCCCGATGCTAATATAAATTCCAAGCTTTATACCTTAATCAACAATGTAATGTAAATCATAAAGAATAATGAATTATCAAGTTAAAATTTGCATATGTTACTTTGAATAGATATATCAAAGTGCGGAACACTACCGAGTGAGCGCACACGTACATACACGTTTCAAATTGAAAAAGGTCTTCGTTGCAGTGTATAGACGCTGTTACAATTGCAAAGAGAACACGATTTAACAAATACCCGAAACGAGCGTATCGAAAAATTTTAAAAACATGTGCATTTACTTAAAAAGAAAATTCGAATTTTGATGTTTAATAAATATATTATAGTTGACTATTACTTATCAAGATAAACTCTGTAACGAGTCAGGTATGGAAAATGTATCGTGTAGACGAATTTGTGGGTAAAGATTACCAATTTTAATTTTGTACAATTCCCTCAGAAATTTCTGTGCAACAATTACATCTAACTGTATAACAAATTTCATTTAAATCATAGATGATACTGCAGTCTATTTACTTTATTATACGATATTATATGAAAAGTATATATATTAAAGAGGAGGAAGATGCGATAAATAGAAAATTGTTGAATAATTTATACGAACATATGTAGGACAATGTGCAACGCTTATTTACGTTGATCCGAAATATTTTTTTTTGTTCGCGCCCGCTTGTGCAAATTGCCCCCATTCTTTTGCACTGGTATAGACAAATCTTTCTAGTTTATAACAGACGAACAGAAGAATACATTGCAATGTATTTTTGTCTGTATTAAAATTATCATACGAATAACTGACAAAAATTTCTGTTGAGTTAAAGGTCACAGCCAAGTTTTGTAGCAATCATGTGTATTGAATATGTGTAACTATAATAAACATTGTAACTAATTAACGATTAGAAGTGACAGGATGTTACATGACTGAAGTTATCATTTACGGCTGTCAATGATCAAATGCTTCTTCAGTTTGTCGCATTAGCCGCAAAATCATTGTAAAATACATATATATATATACACATACAGCAATGTATCGTGATCCTTACAAATTAATCAAGTTTTATTCGTTTCAACATGCTATTTACCGCGATGTTTCTAATATAATTGTAAGAAGGGCGCCAACAAATGTAAACAGTTTATCAAAACTAAATAAATGTATTTTGTTCGAAGTTCATGCATAAGTACAACACTAATCTGTCGGGAATGGATTTTTACATAATCTTAATGGTTTCATAATCTAGTAAATACACGTACATAGTACAATATTACTTTTTATACTATTTGAAAATGTTATTTCACAAGAATATATATATACCATCGAATCGTACATAAATAATACATAATAAATACTATTTATTACATTACATAATTAATAATATAAGCAAACACGTGGTATTGCTGCAGCAGAAAGTTACGAAAATGACGAGTGAAAATAGTAAACAGTCGCATTAATTTTATTAAATAGTTTTTCGACCTTGACGATATATTTTGCATACATTATACAATAGATTATCATATGTAACACGTACGTTCGTCATAGAATTTACGTACTTATGTGTATTCGAAAATTATACAAAATACAACATTTATATTGTAGCCTTATATCATATATCATTGTTGTATTATTTTCTATTTAAAAGATACAAATAACTGTTGCTTTAGGTTTAAAGTCGAGGTAGGTATCAATCAAAAAGAAAAGAACAACATTAAAATGCAATTTTCTCGGAAAAAATTGAGACGCGCGCCCTACTGCTTGGCCAAATTGAACTTTGACACGACATCTTCGAATAATGTCAGTTCGAAGAAAATCCGTTTCCCGCCGAGAGCGTCCTCCCCTTGTTAGTTTAGGAACACGTGTACAGAAAATTTCTATGGAAGTTCCGCCTCTATACAATGCAAATACTGTATGGTTTGAAGGTTATGTTCCTTGAATAGTGCGGTTGCTTCAACCACTACCGAAGCAGAAACAATTGAAACAATTGAAAGTATTTATTGTTGAGTTTGAATTATAACTTGTCACAATGGCATCTGGTGTAAAATTTCTGAAGGAAGTTTACCACGATCCTTACAAATGGTACATTTCGCAATTTTAACTTTATACGAATCTCATATTAGCGTTTATAACCTTTCGATCGAAGTTCGAAAGTAATCTTTCATAATTTGAAATGTTTTCTTTAAATTTTTAAATAAAAATCAATAAAATTTTAAAATACCTTCTTTGTTTCAGGTCGGTATGTAAGAGTATTGGATTTTTCCTATTGGGTGTAAAAATTGCACTCGAATGTAAAGGAATGGTTTTAATGCCGCCACTTATTGCCTAAAATTTATAAAATAATACATATAATGCATTTGAATTTGTCACATTGTACATTTGTTTTTTACAATTTATTATTTGAATGTAACATATTATGTTATGAAATAATTGTAAGCATCTTTTTCGAACGTACACATTTTTTCTGATTATTTCATTTCTGTATTGTACATACAGCAGGCTGCGAAATGACAAACATAACAGAATTCAATGTTCTGTATAGCTGAACATATTATTGGAATCAAGTGCGACATGTAAATATATTATCGATTTCTTTCATCAAAATAAAATATCATGTAAACTGTTGGTAATTGTAGTAATTTTTTTTTGTAACCAATGTTCATCAATGTATACATCAAGAATAAAATATTTATAATTCTTTCAATGTTATTACATACTTTTAATAAAACCTCACGCTGAGAAATAATAGTCGACTGAGAATAAAAAATATCAGCTAAGAACACTGTGGAAAAAGTTACTTGAAAATGGAACTTTTTCAACATAATAATAAATAATTGACTTACTGCTATTAATTGCAACGAGATATTAATAAAAATACGTATTGATTGATTGTACTCCTTCACAATCATACTAATTTATTGTTAGTTTACTTTTATATACTGCTTGAACGTTCATCGATATTCTACTAATTACACAATTCCTAAAACAAGAAGTTGTATTACTTTTATATTGTTTAAACGTATGATACGTTTTATAATTACATTTATTGGTAATTTACCTTCATTACATAACTACATTATGTATAAAAGAAATACGTAATTAGTTTTGCAGTCCTCCTGTTACAATTTTTGTAAGACACTACATGTTTTTTTACAATTTCATAATACATATTTTAAATGTGAACATTATTGTTGTTTGTGCATACTATGTATGCATTAATATCGCTACTGTAGAGTATAATTCTTTTTGCTACAG
Source organism: Halictus ligatus (assembly GCA_028454255.1). Classification (NCBI taxonomy): domain Eukaryota; kingdom Metazoa; phylum Arthropoda; class Insecta; order Hymenoptera; family Halictidae; genus Halictus; species Halictus ligatus. The sequence continues at coordinate 15,763,181 of CM052138.1, read as the reverse complement.
GTGCATTACTGCATAATTATGTTTCGCTAACGAATACATCAACTTGTACAGTACTACGCAATGATCATGTAAATTTTTTAATTTGAACTCTCCTATATTGCTACAGTGACAAACTATTGTTATATCACGTAGAAAATATTTGTATATATTTACATATTTGTATTTCTTCATCGTAGAATATCTGTTAGTCCCAGGAGGATGAACACGAGCTATCATGTAGAAATTTTATACTGTTCGAATAGAAAAAGAAAAAGTTTCACTTTCGATGGAATTCTTTTTTACACAGAACTTCTACATAATATTCTCTTTTAACGCTAGATTTTAATTCACATAGGTCGTTCGGACAAAGGAACGATACGATTCATAAAACTGGATATAGAAAATCGATTAAATAACTTCGAAACACAATACGAAGTTACATTGCAGGTCATGTGGTACATCATGTCAAAAATAGTTGTATGCTACAGAGGCTGTTCATCTTCAGGTAAGTCTAAAATTTCTCCAACAAATTCAGCGACATTCGTGTCTTTTGTAGCGTGTTCTGTGATAAAATTAAGCTCCAGTAACTGATTGTAATTCGGACGGCGCGTATAATCCTTCATTAAACTGTAAACAACGTCAATCAACAAAGTCGCGTACGAACCATTACACGCATCACATTCAAAACAATTTAGCTTACCATTTATCGATAACTTCTTCGAAACTAGCTGAAAATTTTTCGGCTGGTAATTTTGGTGCCTCATCCTTCACAACTTGCTTCAGTTGCTCGAAAGGTGTGCCCCATGATTCATAAGGAAACTTTCCTGTTGCTAACTCAACAAGAGATATACCTAATGACCAAACATCAGATCTGATGTCGTATTGTGAAGGGTTACCCGACGGGTCTATCCTTTCTGGCTGAAAAAAAGGACACGATGGAGAATTTATTCAATAGATTAGAACAAATGCTAATATATTATACATGCGAAATTTACGTACAGCCATGTATGGTTTACAACCAGCATCAATTGTTTTAGCAACAGAATCTACAAGATAACCGGAAATACCAAAGTCACAGATTTTTACTTCTCCTTTCCGGTTAATTAAAATATTACTAGGTTTTACATCTCTATGAATTACTCGTAACTGTGAATATAAGTAGTGCAATGCACTGACTACCTGTAAATATTAGCTGAAGTTAGAATGGCAATTAATAACACGGTGAATATACAGTTTTGATGAAAATTATTCAACGTTTCCTTACTGCAAAAGCAATTTTTCCTAAGATATCCTCAGGAATGGCACGGTCATGTTTATATACTTTTGTATAAAATTTGTCAAGGCTCATATCCATAACCTCCATACAAATCCAAACATCGCCTTCTCTAAACAGTGCTCCATAAAATTGCACTGTGTACGGACACGCCGAGCTGCGCATAGAAATATCTAAATCCATAAGTAATCGTTTTTGTTCTTGTGTGTTAACTGTTGCTGTTATTCTCTGTGAAATTAATGAACGCGTTCATTGCAGATATTATTAAAATTGTTCGATCGGTCAGCGATAGTATGCTTAATACCTTAACCGCCATAATCGTGCCACTTTGTTTGTGTCGTACTTTATCCACGATACCATACGCTCCACGTCCCAGAATACAGATAGTTTCTAAGTCATCTGCTTCTACTACAAATGTATTTTCTCCGATTGTTATTGTAGTTCTCTTATCTAGATTCCTTGGTGGAGTACTATAATATAAGTTTATTAAACTGTTAACTCTTCGGAGGCTAAATGTTTTTATATACCTTAATTCTAGCACTTGTACTTTATATTAACATTGTGTTTGCGTATTATCATAACATTATTAGCAATTATATCGTCAATCAAAATACGTAATAGCCAAAATGAAATTGAAGCTTAACGGAGGATTATGAGAGACTAGTATAAATGCTATAATATGAAGAAGAGCATTATCAATAGTTGAATAGTTCAATATTCCAACAACAATACATACACAGGCATAGGAGTCCCTTCGGAGACTTGCAGTTTCAAGTTTTTCTTTCGACGTAGAGCCATGATTCAGTGGACGATTAGTAAATGTTACTAGGCCTGCAAGCTTGGCAGTGTATACAATTGATTACAATACATGTTTGAATGAATTGTAATGATTACTGAATACTTGTTCTGTAAAGAAATAAAAAATGCATGTTTTGATACGCTAGAATTATGTTTGGGAAAAATCTCGAGAGATTGAAGGTTATGCCACAAATTCGTTGCAGGCATATACGTGAAAATAAACGGATAGAGTCAAATCTTTTTGAGAAGGATTCTTGTCATAATATCGTTAGAGATCATTTCTGCGGTACCTTGTTGATAACATGACGGTATTTCACGACAACAACGTCAAAACTTCAAAGTTCCGTTGCCCATATATGAAGCTTTCAGTAAACTCAAACAGTTACATGAAATTGCCCACAACACATAACTTCAGTTTTGTAAATTCAATCTGAACCTCTCTGCATACTAAATTATTTCAGGCGCATTATACAAATATACATTCAGTATGAAGCTGCAGGAATTATTAATACGAATTTTGCGTTTAAATAGCGGACAAACGTTTTCAAGCGAGGATGCACATTTGTATAATAATTAATGATGCAACATATTCGTTACATTTAGCTAGTTCAACTGTACAAATGTAAAAGTTTCATCAGTTTTGAAGAGATTCACTATAATGAATTACTTGTGAATTATATATACCGTGGAACAATGTGTGTATAATGTAAATCTATTTAATAATAATCACGACAATTGTAATATATTTGTATTGTATATAATATTTCAAATTTGTTTTATAATTCTCGTATATATGTACGGTGTAAGATAAAATAAGAAACTCTAAATGGAAATTAACATTTCTAAAACTAATGCTTGAGTAAGATTATTTTTCCAACCTAACGCACCACTACTTACTGTATAATAGTGATGGAAAATTTAGTTATTTTCAACAGTCTTCGCTACTATCTATATTTACTGTATATAAGTATCTATATACATACTTACACATTCGTGTTCAGTAAAGTTGAGTACGTACAGTAACGAGCAAAACTGAGTCTACACTATTTGAAACAACATAAATGACTTGAATGTTATTGAGAAGTTGATTAGTTTATTAGACGAGCTGTCAAAAAATTGAATTGGTCGGAATCGCAAAAGACATAGTAAAAGTTGACTTTTTTAGCTTTTTTATCTGAGCCTGTATTGAAAATTCGTTTACGAGTTATAAACGCTTAAAAGCGGAAAAATTGCCATTTTTCACGATTTTCGACTTAAAATCGCACTTTTAATCGTTTATAAGCGCAATTTTGTCGTTCTTGATTTTTATCTTTATATTAGCTTACAGAATAATTATATTATCAAAAAGAACAACTACATGTGATACTACGTATACATACACACGCTTTGCATTGTACACAAATGAAAACGTGTTTATCTGAATTGTTGTTATGTGTACAGAAATGCTGCTGCAGAAATACAGTACAATTATATTATAAAATTAATAGAATATAATAAAATTATTATAATAAAATTAACCATAATGGAAAAAGTTTGTTGCGTCTGCCAAGAAGCATGTTCATACAAGTGTCCTACGTGTAAAGTGTCATAGTAAGTATAAAGAGGTTATGTATATACTGAGTATAATAGAGGTTATATTTATGTTTATTACATTAAGGACAGAATTTTATACACACGATAGTATATTATTATTTTGTATATTTATCAGATCGATTTAGAAACTGGTCACTGTACTTTTTTCTGTATAAAAGACGCTCTAATGATTTTATTCAATTTTATAAACATAATTCTGATCATAACATTCTGATACTAAATACATTCACTCTTTTAATTTACAGCATACTGGTATTTATTAAATAATGAATTATATTTTATAATCTTAGTTAATCAATGTACAAAAATTTATAAATCTCTTTTACTTTGTTCCCGTTAGTTGCTCTGCAGCCTGCTGTAAAGTACATAAAGCTAGTAATTGTCAACCGAAAGAACAGCAAAATGAACCTACCGGCGATCAGAAAACGAATGGCAAGAAGTATGACTTCCCTACAGAAGATACTGTGCCCATCGAGAAATTAGAACAGTTACATTATAGCGAAGAAATAAAGGATGTTTTAAGAAATCCACACGTACGTGATATTATGCGTGCAATTCTGGTTGATGAAAATCCTACAAAGGCTATTGCTTTAGCCATGACTGAACCAATATTTGTCGAAATGGCAGATGCGTGTTTGAAGGTTGTCGAACTTCCAGAAAATGACCAACCTAGCTAACATACCTGTATCAAGCTCTGTAACGTGGTATGTTAAGTATACGTTATTTATATTATGTAAACTTCTTTACGTAGCGGAATATATTTTCTATCATGCATACACAGCTATTCGAAACTTAATTTAAAGATTATGAAAAGAAGTAGACGTAAATAAATATCGGTTTCTTAGAATTTGTAAAATATTTATTATAAATTCTGTATTTTTTTTTTGTGGCAGTCCTCGAACATAAAAGTTCGCACTTACAGTAATTATAATGTCGGCCATTTAAGACAGTGGCATTATTTCAATTATTGAAAATAATAAAATTCCTAAAAATAGAAATTACACGTATAAAAAAAAAGAGTAAATAAGCAAATAATTTTTGTACAACATTTATGTATCTACAAACAGAAAAATATGTACTTTGAAAATTCGTTCGCAAAAGTTCTGCAGTGTTCGAAATTTATTTCTAAAGCTCAGAGTGTCGAGAATGACGGAATGTAATATAATTTTCGAGATCGTTCGGTAATTCAGTTCCATCGAGTTCCTTTTGAAGGAGGTGATATCTTTTTCTGACATGAAACGCTGCCATTTTTGGTTGTCTTTCTCTTGTAAATATTCCCTTCTTGTTACCACCCACTCTTATGTATGCTAAATAAAAGATTTAAAAACAGATATTAATTATTAGATGATTGTTTTTTGGATTTTCTTGAGTTATTCACTCACATTGAGCCGTTCGGAAGTCAGCGAAATTCCAAATGAACTCGCCAATGAAAAACCCTTCGCTTCTCAACTGGTCGAAGGCTTCGAAATGTTTTGAAAATATTTCTTTTTGGTATTCCTCACTCCACACATACTCGGGCAGCTGAAACGTTTGAATTTAGTAACGACGGAAGATGCTCTAGTCCATGGATTTTAAATAATTAATATTTCGCATTTTAGATTTGAATTATGCTTGCAGAAAGAAAGGTAATCTACTCAATTCCGATGGAAGCATCCTTATAATTTCCAACAATTTTAAAACACAAAATTTACAAGGCAATAATAGTAATTCACCTCGTGTAATCCAGCCATAGTATCAGCACCATACTCGGACATAAGCACTGGTTTATTATATTTCCTGTGCCATGCTTCAGCTTCTAATACAACTCTGCTTGTGATCGTATCAATACGTCCTGGGTTATTGTACCAAGCATTATAACGATTAAAGCTGATCAC
>CM052138.1:15734874-15757564 GCA_028454255.1 Halictus ligatus | reverse complement strand
ATATGTCTGATAAATTGTTCGTAATTCGAATCCCACGTTTCCTTTGTTTCTTGAGTGCTAAGTTTAGCGACATTTCCGAACAATAGAAAACCGAAAACTATTTCTGTTTCACGTGTCATGACTTAAACGTTCTTTTGCCTGGTGTAAACGACTTTCCTTTATCGGCAAGGCGGGAGATTATGGAAAAGTAACACCGCGAATAGCGGAACTTCGACTGCGCAAGAACATTGAACGCTAAACGGTATGCATGTGCATATGGCGAATATAGGGACAGAGGAGACGGAAGTAGGTTTACTTGCGCGTATGTTCTTTGGATTCCGACGCGCCGCGTATATGTATGTACATCTCAAAATTGTTTAGGTTTGTGCTTCTGCTACGGAACGTGGACTGTATCAGTGTAACGGGTTCACCATTGCGAATCTAAGGCTTACTTTCTTTTTTAGTTTAGCATTCGAAACCCTTCTGGGTTTATTTCGCTTTACAGGAATAATATAGGTGGGTACAATAATATAGAATACGGAAATAATACAAGAAGAATACAATAATAATACAAGTGAATACAATAAGAATGTTCGTTAACGCTAAATATGCAGATTACAATTTTTTAAAAAAGAATGAATACTAAGACAAACTTCAATATTTCGCTTCGCTATTGTGGATTATACAATTCGCATTGCCATATTATATGATGTATGTCTTACTTGTATTGTGTAGTTCTCATTTCTCAAAAAAAAAAAAAAAAAAATCCAGGTCGTACTGACCTATTATTAACACTAGGTATAGGGGCCACTAAAAATTACTATTTTACATAACTTTATCCAAACAACGCGAATCGATCTACCAAAAAAAAAAATTGTAGCCATTTTGTACATAATACACACATAAAGAAATCAATTTGTTAAATAATTGCATCTGTATAATATTCGTAAATTAAAACTATTAGAATCCCTAAATCTAGATTAGTCGCGGTGACTTTTGCAGAGTCAGCAGGTCGGCAACTGTTGTCGTAAATATGTTCGGATTCCACGGCATTCGCATCGTCAATTTTTCGCCTACTTCTAACGCTTATGTTACCAAATATGGGCGTAATCTCGTCAGCTTATAATCAGCGCGCGCTAGATTGAACCTTCCTCTTTCCAACGAGCCCTTTTCCAGCGAAAAATATTCTCATAGAAGGACGAAAAGTCGCGGCGCGTGAAACTATTTTTTGTCGGTAATGTAGTCACTCTAGCTTATCGCGAATCTACGAAGACCGGGCCCAAGCCTACTTCTAACGCTTATGTTACCAAATATCTGCCTAATCTCGTCAACGGATGACCAGCGCGCGCTAGATTGAACCTTCCTCTTTCGAATGAGCCGTTTCCCGGCGAAAAATATTCTCATATGAGGACGAAAAGTTGAGTTGCACGTAAAAGCCATTTTTCGCTTATTTTTGTCGGTAACTGGGTCGCTCTACCTTATCGCGAATCTACGAAATCTTGACTCTTTAAAAATGTTATCGTTTTTTTCAACTGTCCCAACATTAATGGAAAATCGAGCACCATAGGGGTTTCCGAAATGAAAAAGCAAATGTCCGGACGACAACTGTTAACTCGAAACCGGCACGTTAGTCCCGAATTCGTAGATAATGGCGACACGGTCGCAAATAGACGATACCAAACGACTTCGCATCGAAAATGTATCTCACGGTGGTATATACGTGAGATACAAATATTCGTAAATTAAAAATATTAGAATCCCTAAATCTAGGGTAGTCACGCGTCTTTTACAAAGTCAGCAGGCTGTCATAAACTGCTGTCGTAAATATGCTTGGATTCCACGGCATTCGCATCGTCAATTTTTCGCCTACTTCTTACGCTTATGTTACCAAATATCCGCGTAATCTCGTCAGCTTATAATCAGCGCGCGCTAGATTGAACCTTCCTCTTTCCAACGAGCCCTTTCCCGGCGAAAAATATTCCCACACAAGGACGAAAAGTCGAGGCGCGTGAAACCACCTTTCGCTCATTTTGTCGGTAACTGGGTCGCTCTACCTTATCGCGAATCTACGAAATCTTGACTCCTAAAAATGTTACCTTTATTTTCAAGTGTCCGAACATTAATGGGAAATCGAGTTGCATATAAAAGCCATTTTCGCTCATTTTGTCGGTAACTGGGTCGCTCTACCTTATCGCGAATCTACGAAATCTTGACTCCTAAAAATGTTACCTTTGTTTTTCAAGTGTCCGAACAATAATGGGAAATCGAGTTGCATATAAAAGCCATTTTTCGCTTATTTTTGTCGGTAATTGGGTCGCCCTACCTTATCGCGAATCTACGAAATCTTGACTCCTAAAAATGTTACCTTTATTTTTCAAGTGTCCGAACAATAATGAGAAATCGAGTTGCACACAAAAGCCATTTTTCGCTTATTTTTGTCGGTAACTGGGTCGCTCTACCTTATCGCGAATCTACGGAATCTTGACTCTTTAAAAATGTTACCTTTATTTTTCAAGTGTCCGAACAATAATGGGAAATCGAGTTGCACATAAAAGCCATTTTTCGCTTATTTTTGTCGGTAACTGGGTCGCTCTACCTTATCGCGAATCTACGAAATCTTGACTCCTAAAAATGTTACCTTTATTTTTCAAGTGTCCGAACAATAATGAGAAATCGAGCACAGTAGGGGTTTCCGAGACGAAAAAGAAAATGTCTAGACGCGAACCGTTAACTCGAATACCGGCTCGTTAGCCCCGAATTCGTAGATAATAGCGACACGGTCGCAAATAGCTCGACGATGCCAAACGACGTCGCATCGAATATGTATCTGACGGTGAGATATAGTCAAGGGGATCCCATGCCGTAAAAAAGGCAACAAGCCAGGCTACAGTAGGACGCTCCCACTATAGTGTTTCAGAAAGAGCTCGAGCGCGCGCTCGAGAGAGCTCGCTCGCTCGCTCGCTCGCACGCTCGCGAGAGAGGGGGGTGGGGGCCGAGGGTGAGAGCGAGAGAGGGTGAGATTCAACATAAACTCGAGTGGTGGGAGTATATGGTGGGTCCTCGAGGGAAAGTAGCGTCAGTCGCGCGGCACGCGGCGCACCGTACGCGTAAGGGTATCTCGCGTCGGCTTTTCCACGGTGCAGCGCACAACACGCATTGTTTCCCCGCTTGGAACTGTCACGGCCAATTAACACGAAACCGGCTGTGCGCGCTCACACACAGACACACACACACACATACACAAACAGACAGACACACTCGCGATCGATCGGTCCTGGTGAATCGTGGATATATTGTTAGTCGGAACGCGGGAAGCTTGCATAAATCTGGTAAGAAAACCGTTTCGTGCATGATCGTCGCGCGACGACGTCTCCCATTAATCCGTGTGAAGAAAATTCTCCGGTTTCCCCCGCCCCCCCGTCGGTGATACTGTGCTCCGGTTTTTGTGCTTGAAAATTTCCCCGGTGGAGAGATGGATTATATTCTCGTTTCCCCGGCCGGGAATTCCCAGTCGGATCGTGAGAGGCTGCCGTTGCTGGTGTTGTGCGCCCACTGAAACCGTAGAAGCGGCTCCGTGCCGAGCAACCGAGTAATTATTACCGAGATAAATTACCTCGCACGAATTACGAAAGGTTTCTCCTTTAATGGGATTGAAACGTGCCCGACGCTCGCTCGCTCGCTCGCTCGCTCTCCGCTTCGCCGTTTGCGTTATAATCGCTCCGCGCTCCATCGGAACTTTGTACCCTTTGTGGCGCACGTGCTTGCCTCGGACTCGGTCGTGACAGAGGCCACACGGCGACGCGGCGGCTCTCATGATTAAAAAATTGTCCGACCATGCTCTTCTGGCCACCCTCCCCACCCACGACAGAAATCGTCTCCGTAGATCCGATCCGCTCGGGTCATTCCGGCCCCGATGATCCACGACACGCCGCGGCCCGTGTTTCGTCACGACGCACGACCCAGAGTAATTTTATTCAGTTTTATTTATTATTCGTTTATTCGGTTTTGTCGAAATTAACGCTGGGTTCACGGGAACCGTCGAAATCACGGATTCTGATATCTTTGATTTGCGAGTGTTGAGATCGTAAGCTGTTATTTGAGAAATTGATTTCTTTGGGTGTGTGTTATTGGAAAAATGGCTGGAAACTTTATTGTTATTTTTTGGTAAAGTAATGTGAAACAATCGTTTTTAGTTCTCCGTGAATCTAGTATTAATTCGTAGCCCCTCCTTTTTTGGTTATCTATGAATATCCGAAATACACTTTACTGTCGGAAATGATCTCCATTTCTCCATGATCTCGGTGTGTTTATTTAATTTTATAAATAGTCGACGGACCCGCCGGGAATCTCTGTTTTACAGATTGATTCGGCATTGACAGCTTATCCGGCGCATACTGATTAGTAATCACGTAATCAGATTTGTTAACATAAATATGGATTTCGACGCACTACACTCAACGCTTCGATAATCATTGAAGGAGAAAAGAACGATCATATGTTGTTGTTAGCAACTGATGCAGACAATTTGTGTAGATACAATTCTGCATAGAGATCTGCGTTATTAGACTAATAATTACTGAATCTTTAATTTGTTGAATACACGGTTTGGATCTGAATTAAATTTACTAATGAGAGACACTGATTGTGACTGTCGCGAATTAATTTGTACTAATACTTGACACAGGATAGAAACTTCATTAAGGAGGTATTCGGAATGCCATTTTTTTCACCAATTTTAGGAATTTTTGCCAGAAGTGAAACTTGTTGAAAAATCTTTCAATGATTGATCTATTAATATATTGCTGACCGGTCATGAGTTAAATCGTGTTTTCATGACCAAACGTTGTTGGGACAATATCATACCAAAAAAGAATATAAAAAGTTATATAAAAGATATGTTTAAAGTCTTATTTGAATGCATTATGTATAAATAAAGTTTATTGAAGTTTATTTAGATTGTTTTAGTTCTACATTTAATTACGAAATAATATCTGGTGACATAATATCTGGTCAACAACGTGTTAAGAATGACACTGATTTATGGATCTCTTGGAATACCGTAAAGTGCGGTATTGTCTCGTTTGTTTCTAAATAATTAGCAACGAGCCGGATTTAAAAATGCTCCAATTATTGTCCCGAAAGTATACTCCCAGCTCTGCGTACTCGTATTTCATACTGAGAATTTCGAGTACGCCAAATGGAGCAACGGTAGATATACTTTACAAGTGATTCATACCTATAGTCACGCAGGACTGTAATGCGAATAAAAAATAAACTGGACCCGGCTTTTCAATGGGGCCGTTGTTCGAGTGGTAAATATTTGGAGAAATGGTGGGCCATTCGGCAGAAAATTGCCGTATAATCGGAGCATGATAATTATACTTCCAAAAGTTCGCGTAGACATCAGGTATAGTTTAAATATGATAACATCAGGCATCGAACAATTAACTTAACATCCAAATCAAACACTTAATAAACATAACAATCTGCCTAAATAGTCCCTAAATGATCGCATACCCTTTTTGATTAGACTTTTACTTGCGAATTTTGCAGTAATAGAGACAATTAGACACGAACAAAAGTGAACAATGAGTTTCGAAGTGAGTTTTCCCTAATTGGAATTTTCGTTGCAAATTTTAGGAAATAAAGTAGTAAAAGTTTCGTCGAATTGGAACTGCCATTAAAATTGGAATCGGTAATGCCATTATTATTATATGAAAATCGTTTTGCGAAACACAACTACTTCCCAAAACTTGTGCGAAACAACTACTTTCTGAAAAGTAAAATGGAGAGAAAAGTGTTCTACGTACGTTCTGTGTATTCCGACATTTTCGGAACGTCTTCGTAGTTTCGCGACAAACGGATAAAATCCGCCGTCCCAGTCATTACGAATCATTTATCATCGGGCATATACGGCGCGAACGTTTCGGAGCGTTTTAAATTCCATTCATGCACGGAGGTATTCCATTGTGATCGCGGCGGCGAAACCCTCCCCTTTCGTGCCGAACCGAGCGTAAACAAACTTTACAATTAATGCGAATGATGTGTTTCGGAGAGCAGACACGGCCGAGTAAAAATAAATGTACCGCCCGTTGCTCCTACGAATTCCGAGAATATTATTCTCTATAGCAAAAAAGAGACGTTGTCTTGTCGGGGGTTTAATTTTAGCCTTCTAGAGCCAAAGAAAAATTGTTCGCGGTGTCTGCGAACGAGCCTCCTACGAATTTCATGACCGTTCGCTGCCAAGACTCGCCAGCCAAAATCGAGAAACTCCAGCGAACTTCAAGCAGTCTCTGCGATTTAATCCGAATCATTGTACCTTATAGAGTTGCCTCGCAAACTATTGGCAGGCTGGATCAACAAACTCTTGAAAAATTAGCGACATTTACACACGATTCCAAGCATGGCGAACACTCGAATTCTCGGGAAATTCAGAACAATAGAATAAAAAAAAAAAACAGAACAATAATAGAATAATAAATTCACTCATTTTAAAAGTCGAAGCCTTTACTTCCGCGGACCACCATCTGTCTTTTTCTAGATCTTCAAAATTCCAAACAAATCCATCTTTTTGCTTATAATATTATCACGGCGAAATATTTATTCACCAAATCACAGACGCAAGAGTCTAAATATTTTCCGAATTTTCAAATATTCCGATTGCTTAGAATATTTAGAATATTTTCAGAAATAGAAAGAAACTTTTACTAATTTCTTTTGTCGCGGTTTCGAGCAAATGCAATTTTTCCAAAATTTTCTCAGAAAAACGGACGTTGTCTGATCCGTTTGGTTGTCGTCCGATTAAAAGTTCGCGTGATCGACCATGGGAGTCGCAGTCTAACGAAGAACATGAAGCATACGATACGAAGTTTACGGCCTAGGGTACACAGCGAAGAGTACATTCGAAGCGGACAAAATGGCAGGCGCAATGTAAAAACGATGGGGATAATCGAGCCGATGAAGCGTGAATCAATTTGTTCGCGGGTCGTAGTTAACAGCGAATCGGGAGCGCGCATGTGATTCATTCATTCCAGTACGCTACGATTTTTTATTGCAGTTTCCTGTGGTTGTAATCGTTACCTCCTATCGAGTTCCAAGCTCAAACGCGCCCGCGAGACAAAGAATCTTTTGATACGGGACGACAATTTCGCGTGGTACGAATCCTCGCCGCGTTATTGGTCGTATTATAAACATTCCCGTCCGAACACTTTTTTGATTATCAAAAGAAGTTTCGGAGCAGTCGGTTTTCGTTTGCTTTTTCTTTTTTCTTGTGACGGTCTGCAACCGTTTTCGCGGCTTCTTCGAAGTCGAAACGTCAGACTCCGTGTCTCGAGTTGTCAGCTGCCTTTCTCTGTAACTTCCAGGGCCTCTAATTATCTCCCTGTTATCTCGGATTTTTATCTCTCACCTAGTTTTATCTATTTATCGCAGTAAACTGCAGCGAAACAGAGGAAGCTTTAGAACTCGGAAAATGGAACGATTTTGAGGATTTCATAAGGATTTTTGTACTTTTCTCGATATATGTCGCGTATACCTGGCTGGTAAAAGTCGCAGAATTGTCCCCACTGCTGCAGGGTAGATCGAAGAATGTGTGGATCGAAGAATAGTAGCTCCTGGACGATATATGTCATGGTTGAGAGAACAATCTACAATGGCTCTGAAAAGAAACAGGGAGTAGTTTAATTAATGGCGCAGGCTTTAAATGAGAATAAATTTTTTTATAAATGCCCCTCAGTTCTTTGCACATTTTCAGCCGATTTTAGCCATTCTCAATGGCGGCAACTTGATACAATCAATTTAATAAACACGAACGACACTTTGCATTTGAATATCAACAAGCGACGGTGATAGATATGTAGTACAAATAAATATCGGAGATACTCGTATAGTCCTTATGCATATGTATGAAAGATACATTTACATTATGCATCTTGCTTCATGCAGGTCAACGCGCAAGCAAAATCGGTGGGTGGCTCTGAATCGTTGCGAACATAACCTTCTAGTCTGCTCTAATTTTTTGAAACTATCGACTCACACCTTTTTGCACAGAATTGGAGTAACAAACAGTTGAATTATTTTAGATCAAATGCGTCATAGGATACCGAGTGCACACTTGTGTACCAGCAATAGTGATCGGCAATACTAAGATTAAGATGTCTCCCAAAATAATCGTTTTTCGACATAAATAGTTTAATACATTTTTATTCCGAATATTGAGATGCATCGAATAGTATATAAACAAGCATATGATTCCGTTAAAAGGACAAAAGAAATAAAGGCGACCTTCACGTGTCCTCCATTCGTACACTCACAAAGAAAATAGATAGTGTTTACAGCAGGTTAACAGTAACAACTACAAATAAGGGTCACTTTTAAATTGAAGGTCAATATGACAAAATCGAGTTGATGTTTATTCACAGCCAGAAACACAATTTCAAGAGAAATTTTACTGTTTTTCAAAGGAAACAGATTTTCGTTTGTCTCATCAGCAATTAGATAATGATACGCAACTCCACCATTTTGTAATTGTATGCAATGAGAAAACGAGAGAGTGTTTACAGCAGGTTAACAGTAACAACTAAAAGTAAGGGTCACTTTTAAATTGAAGGTCAATATGAAAAAATTGAGTTGATATTTATTCACAGCCAGAAACACAATTTCCAGCAACTAATTGTATGTATTGAAAAGAAAAATGAAGATAAAGCTCGGGGAAATTGTCTTTTTTACAGTGTATGTTCACAATGCGTACAAATATGTTGGATTAACTCCCATTTTATTAGGCTGACAGGGTTGCGTACCCCTCGAGCCGTTATTTTCGGAGCAGTTTCGCATAAAACCGTCCGGCCGAGTTCCTGCGGGAGAACCGATCGTGCAAATACGTTTCTGAGCCGCCATGCTCGTTAATCTGATTGATCAAGCAAGCCTGGTAGGTCTCTGAACCGCGTCTTCTCGGCTTTATCTGCCGTGTTTACCGTGCGCCAAGGAACGCGTCAATGCCCCGACGATGACGCGACGAATCTCTCTTCCGTTTGTGCAACCAGTTTCTTCTTCTTCTTCTTCTTCTTCTTCTTCTTCTCCTTGTTCTTGTTCGTTTGCAGAAACATTGGCGAGGATCGAAGAGAAATTGGAACTGGCTGGGCCAAGTGGAAACCGGCAAAAGGCGTACAACAACAGTCGTGGGTTTTGCGCCGAGATTGATGCGAGAGGGGCCAAGGATCGCGGGAAGGGAACCGGTGAGAGGAACCTGAAGAGAAAAAGGGAAGAGAGAGAGAGAGATAGAGAGATACGTAACAACAGGGACCAATTGCGGAGCAGCGTGGAAACGCAAATGCGCTCGGCATCCTTCGATCGTCCTCGAACCGTCTCGAGATCGCAGAATCATCGGTGAAACATGGTTCAACAAGGTGCTGCGCTGCTGCAAACGCGTCACGTCGGGCCGAAAATGTGCGAGGGTTTTCTTCCAACGACTCTGCAACTGTCCTACCGACCGCCGATTTGAAAAGTAGGTGACTATGCTGACGCGTTCTCAATTTATCCGCCGATCTTACACCCCCCCCCCCCCTTTAGGTTAACACGTTCGAACACTTTGGGTTAACACCGGTCATCGGTGTGCTGCGGAATCGCTTAACCCTTCTCTTAATGGGGCCGGCAGGCATTTGGCCTTGACTGTCACGCTGTGTTAAGCTGTGTCTTTTTTTCTAGATACTTTACGTCTCAAATGAGTAAGTAATCAATGAAAAATGCATACCATGTCTTTGAAATTTCTGTGCAGAGCCTTTTTCTCGATACGAACACTAAATCTCTCGAAATTAAGAGAATCTCTCTGCAATGTACGTATACGAACTTGAAAGGGTGGAATTCTTGACAAATTGACGCTTCAATATTGCAACGAGAAGGTTAAAAGTGGTCACTTGTGTTTCCTAAAAGTCGAATCTACGTCTGTATGGAGCCCAAATTTCGAATTTCTACCTGATAGTGGAGTAATTTGTAATATTAGGCCGAAAACTCGCTTTCTGAAGCTAGTATGACGTCACAACATGGCTGCCGTAGAGAGATTCTCTTCATTTCGAGAGATTCAGTGTTCGTATCGAAAAAAGACTCCATACAGACGTAGAAAAGACATGTACAAACACGGTGGTGTGCATTTTTAATTGATTATCTACTTATTTAAGAGGTAAAATGTCTATAACTTAACTTTAACCTTCTCCCGATTTTGTGCATTTACAATGAAAGTGAAAAGACATCAAAAGAATCTAAAGACATTGTTATACTTCGACTTTATACATTTTCCACTTGAGGTTAGTTTTCTACAATTGGCTCGAACCATTTTTAATTCGCATAACGATCCACAATCTACTTACAGTCAGTCCGGTAAGTATTCGTACCCTAACCCTAACCCTTTGCATTCGAAGCTGTTTTAGAATGTTTCCCTTCTATATTATATATATTTCATGTTATACGAAAATGGTGCAATTTACTAGCACAATACCGAAATGTTTTGTAATTTATTAAATACAGACAAATTTAATAATGTGAAAAATATTTTTAATAAGGATACAGCAATTTTTAGTAGTCGCCACTGAAAGTACTTAAGAACTTTAAAAATACTTTTCAAAAGAATTTTGATAGACCACATGGTGAGGACTGTCTCTGCATATTTCGTATGTATAAAATGGCGTCCTCTTTTGACAAGTTGGACGACATTAAAGCCTTCCATAATCGTTGCTATCCAATTACTTAATAGTAACTATGATCGTGATATTGTAATTCGCTAGATAACGGAATAACGTAGATGTCACACCGTGGAATACCGACGAACTGTTATTAATAACAGTCACCCCTATTACGGACGAAATAAGCGATACGCGCGGCATTCAATTTAGTTGGAGCATTGCCTAATTACCCTCCTGTTTCTAATCTTTGCTATTTCGGGTTAGAGCTCGGGGCGTGCGGAATGAAAATTCGGTTATTTCCAGACATCCCAGAAACCAGAAACTGTGACAATTTCATTTGATTAACGCTTTCGCCATTAACATAACAGTTTCGAGTTTCGACCGTACGTGTCACCAGTCTTTGATGCGTCATGCTAAATGACTTATAATTCAATGTTGCAATGTTTTCAGAATATTGCACATTTTCGACGCACGCAAAAACTCGCTCTTTACCGCGTTAGGTTGTAAAATGAGTTTGCAATGTAACCGTGTCGCATTTTATTGTATTATTGCCGTAGATCCACACGTAGTATTGGAGAGGAAAAAAGAAATGGCGGTTATCGAGACAAGGAACGAGGTCAAGCCGAGTTGGCACGTTCCTGGAGATAACGATTTTCATTCCTTTGGTCGAGTTTGATTATCTTCCGGTATCCGGCATCTCCTAGCCGGTGGCTTCCGGTTTTCTTCGACGCAGCCTCTATCTTTTTGTCAGCTTCATTTACATTTCATTGATCGTCGCCGAGCCTGCACACGCCGATCCGTTTTTCCCACTTTCACCTTTAGCCCTCGACTCGGTTCATTGGCTGGGGTTGTATCGTTTTTCCAGTTTACTGGCTCCAATGTTTCACGCCTGTCGCATCAGGCCAATCTGGATCTTCGACGACCGTGAATCTTCACTTTTAATCCCCGACTCGATCGTACCTCCGCTCGGTGGACGAAACCATTCGCACGTATCCGCGAAGAAGAAATAATTTCTTGGGAAGAAATAATTTGTCTGAAATCATCATTTATGCAATAATCTGTAGACCGAAAATTGTATAGAATTATAGTACACGTGATTTTTTAAAATTGCATAAACTTAGAGATGTAATGTCATTTAATGAAGTATTTGTTTTATTTGGCATCGAATGGCCCATTAATAAAATTTGAAATTTTGTCTCGATTCTAATTTCACCGAATCGTTATCTATATGAAGATTTGTAATGATATGTTGATTTTATGCTTTTGCAGTAAAACACAGTAAAATTGACAGTAAAATTTGATGGCACAATCTCCCATTTTCGAATAATGTTAGTGTCACGCATTTAATCGAAAATGAGAAATTGTGCCATCAACTTTTACTGTTGTATATTTCACAGTGAATTATGGCTCGTGATATGATTATTTCGGGCATGCCCTGAACGAGGAGCTCAACATAGTTATCAGTGATTATCGTTGACCGCCTGATTGCGAGCATGCTAGTCTACGCGTTTCGAATAATGTAAGAAGAAGAGAAAAGTAAATGTATGAAAAGCTGTGATGGTAGTATACCGTTCAAACTTAAAAATTGCAACGAGGAAGTTAATTCGCATTTTATAATTTTCGTACAATAATTGTCAAAAATCGAGGTTGATTTCGGTTTGATCGAGGTTTGAGTTTCTTTAGTAGAGTATAGAATTGAGTATAGATTGAGCATATTAAATAAAGTATAGACTATTCTTGAGTATATCTAAATGTGAGTATTTTACATTAGTTTATGAAAATAAAAAGAATGGGTCTATTCGAGTTTCTAGCAACTTTTAAAATAATGTATACCCAAAGAAATGAATTTGTTGAATAATTCCTCATGGATGTGTCTTTCGAACATTAATAATTGTAAGTTAAAAATATTAACCGTAAACCTAGTGTTAAATGCACTATTAGATTCTTGTTTTTTTTTTTGTACAGAATGTGGGAAGTAGGAAAAAATGTAAAGCAGATATTACCACAAACATGACACATCGACTAAATGAGTAAACCTCGAATTTGCATTGCTAATGTGAAATTCAAGAGCAAACTTGTTAATAAAGTAGCTTGCGCCTTATTAAGACGAGCTACAACGTCTAGCAAACTATCATTTAGTTTCTGAAACAATGTGTCCCCTCTTAAATAGTTTTATCTTCAAATATTTTTATCACCAAATAATGTCTCTGCTATATCAATTAAAATAGTTTATTTTGTATCTGAAGATTCGAAGAAATCCCATTTTTTACATCTTACAACTGTTATTATAGTTCTGTCACTCCTGCTATTTTTATAAAGCAATTCTTATTTGCAGTTCTAATTTACTTTCGTTGACAATGCAATATTCATACCCCCGACGCTTCATTTATTGGAGACATAAGCGATGTGTAAGAGGGTCTATCTTTCCGCTATATTTTTCTTCTGAAACGTGACTCGCATTCGCGGGTCACGAAAGCATTTCCGGCCACTTTCGATGACGCGGGACGTGCGGCGAACCTTCTCGGAAAATTTCTAAATCTTGGACTTCCCTTTCCTCGAAAACCCCAACCAGGAAACTCCGTATACGTGTTGCATAGACGATACAAAAATCCCGTCTCTTCCTCTATCCGCGACCTCCGCACGACCTTCACTCTAAAGAAGCACAACTTTCATAAAAATTCTTTCCACTCTCTTCGCATCTGTACCACACTAATACCGTCGCCCATCTATCTCTAAATCGTGAAGCTGTAGAAGTTACAGCACAACGTGACCTTGTACGACCTTGGAAGCGATTGTGTTACATATGAGCATTCTCAGACAACCTTAAAACACATATTTTCTTATTCAACCTTAAAAGGCATTAAAGCCTTGCTCTTTTATAGTCTTTTCGGTTTGTATATGCGCATTTCTCTTGAACTCCTCATACATGTAAGTCAGTAAATGGGTAATGTTCAGGAACTGCAGGATCCAATAAAGTTGAATGCCATTGCTGTTCTGATTGTTTTTTAACAAAATATAATATTTCCTTTTTATCTCGAGTGTGACACTGTTTCTTTTGATTCTAACTTTACAGCTGTTTGTAAGGCACTCAGTGAGTCAGAAGAAATTGCGATCCATATTTTTAATAGCGACATCTAAAGAACCATTTAGAGTAACACAGTGAAAACAGCAGCCCTATTGCCCAGATATCTCCTAATTTCTATATTAATAGACAGATACACGCCGTGCAAACAAACTCTCTGTCGGACATTTTGCTTCCGTCTGTGTGTCATGCTGCGGGGCATCGTTCTTTGACAGCTCTTCTTCCAGCTCAGCGTTCGGACAGCCTGTTAACTTCCTTGATTTCAAATGCTCTTCGATACACAGTGCCGAAATTCGTTCGGCTCTATCGTTTCTGCTTCGACGTACTGTTCGTAGAACGTGACAGTTATCCGCGGGTTATTCACCGTTCGTATTGTCGTCATTGGTGCAGGTCGGCGGATGGATGTGGCAACCGCTGGGAAGTCCGAACACGGAAGAAAACACGAGCTGGGAGTCCGTCGTCATCGGCGTCGGCGACGAAGGAGCGCCGAGTTGACAGAAGTCGGCAGGTTCGCGAGAAGAAAGCGCGAGCGGAAGAAGAAGGGTGGAACGCGCGATACCCTCGAGAAGAGGAAGAGGAGGAGGTGGAGGAGGAGAGGAGGTGGGATCGAGCGTCGCAGAGGAGAGGGGGAGGGAAAAGCGTGTGCCTAAACCGATACAACTGACCAAGTAATCCGGTGAACTTCCCGACGAGGTTGCGTCAACGACGTTGTCAACGACGCTGCCGTTCATCCTATTTTGTCTGTCACTGCCATTGATGCTGCTATTAACCCCGGGGTGTGCCGCGTTCCCGTTTCGAAAACCGTACGGCACTGTCGCGTAGTCGGTTTCAGCAGTTCCTCGTGCCGCGTGCCTCGTAAACAAGAAACAGGGAGAGAATAGTGTGCCTCATCGAATTAAGTCTCGACGCGTATATATATATATATATATGTATATTATAAATATATATATACATATTTTCCGTTCCGGCGATTTTTATTCTAGCTGTTAAAACGTGCGTGCGTCTTTTTATACCACGGTGTCTATCCTGATTCGGGAGAGTGTGCGTTCTCGGAGAAGTATCGTCGGTTTTTTCGCGACACCCGTTGGCTGTCGGCCGAAGCGGCTCGGCCCCGGTGACCGTTCGCTAGTGAATAGTGGTGCTCTTGTTCGCATCTCGTGCAAGTGAAAGTCAGTGAATCGAATTTTGCCACGACGAAAATATTGGTGGTCGCAAGATGATGCTATCGCAGACGGTGCTGATGGTGCTGTTCTCTGTGCTGGCTACGGGAGCACCGCGGTCCTCGACCATTTACGCGGACGACAAAGTGGTGAGTCTGTCTGTTTAGGGTCTTTCCTTTTCTTTTTCTATCGTATGTGAAAAGATAGGCCCCACCTAGACTAGCCTAGCCTAGCCTATGGTAGCGTACCCTAGTCTATGGTAGCGTACCCTAGCCTATCCTAGCCTATCCTATTCTAGCCCATTCTAGCCTATGGTAACCTATCCTAGCCCATTCTAGCCTATGGTAGCCTATCCTAGCCTATGGTAGCCTATCCTAGTCTATAGAAGCTTACCCTAGCCTATGGTAGCCTATCCTAGCCTAGCTTAGCCTATCCTAGCCTAGCCTATCCTACCCTAGCCTACCCTAGCCTATGGGTAGCCTTTCTTATTCTATCCTAGCCTATCCTAACCTAGCGTATCCTAGCCTATCCTAGCCGATCCTGGCATATCCTAGCATATCCTAGCCTAGCTTACCCTATCCTGGCATATCCTAGCATATCCTAGCCTATCCTAGCCTATAGTAGCGTACCATAGCCTATGGTAGCCTATCCTAGCCTAGCTTACCCTATCCTAGCCTAGCCTATCCTACCCTAGCCTACCCTAGGCTATGGTAGCCTTTCTTATCCTGTCCTAGCCTCTCCTAACCTAGCCTATCCTAGCCTAGCCTATCCTAACCTAGCCTATCCTAGCCTATAGTAGCCTATCCTAGCCTAGCCTATCCTAATCTAGCCTAGCCTTTCCTATCCTAGCATATCCTAGCCTATCCTAGCCTACCCTAACCTATCCTAGCCTCTCGTAGCCTATCCTAACCTATGGTAGCCTACCCTAGCCTACCCTAGCCTATCCTACTCTATCCTAGCCATCCTTCCTTCGTTCTCATAACAGGAACTGATTTTTTGAATAAATGGAAAAATGGAGATTTTGAAAAAAAGGAGATTTCTGGGTGGGAGAGCATGCCATGCTCTGATTTCAATATATAGAACGTGAAATGGAAAAGTAATTCTTAGCATATCCATCCACCGAGCTCTTCCATTTTCTCGCTGAACTTGAAAATCAATTTTTACTTTTAGATCGTTGCGAGTATCCGATTTTTAATGCAAATCTTACGACAGGGCATTCTACAGCAGACCCAGGGCCCCTCAAACGTTTGCTTCCGCCATCGAAGCGAATTACCAAGTTTGTAATTCGCGCCGTTGTGCAGAGCTATCTAGCGTCAGGCCCAAAATGTAAACTCGGGCGGACTAGACAACATGGCGGGATGTAACGCGGAACCTGTACCGAACAGATTTGTATATAATTAAACGCATTCTGTTACATATTCTCTAATAGTAATAATGTGTACGGTTCGGATTGATGTAGTCCCACTGTATGCGTCTTTCGGTTTGTTCAAATTGTCGGACGCCATTTCGGTCGCACCGATGATGGTCTGCAGATATTTACACTAAAGTCGATACTTTGGAACAGCGATTTTCAAACTTTGCCAACTCACGGAACCCTTTAACCCTTTGCGGTCTTACTAGCTTCGGCCATTTCGTTGCAGCTAGTCCGCATTCACTCGACCATGTTCGGACAGCATCGTGCTGTAGTTGCGGCCAACTTTACTAATAAATTTGAATAATTCTGGATCTAAAAAACAAATCTGTAGATTGTAATATTATTTCTTGATCGAAAACACTTCGTAACATTTGCATTCTGAAATTGGACATTCTATATGCAACGACCTAATCGTTCGTATACCCACCGCTTGAGTTTAGGAAATATGTAGGAATAATATTTAGGAATATTATTATACTAATATTCTTATATCAATATTCTATTGATATTCTATTGATATTCGTATATTAAATATTGAATAGTATTCTAATATTCTCAATATTTTTTACGAGCATCGAATAATATTCTTACAATGATGTTCTATTAATATTCTTATATTAAATATTGAATATTATCCTAATATTCTTATAATGATGTTCTATTAATATTCTTATATTAAATATTGTATATTATCCTAATAGTCTTATAATGATATTCTATTAATATTATATTAAATATTGTATATTATCCTAATAGTCTTATAATGATATTCTATTCATATTCTTATATTAAATATTGAATATTATCCTAATAGTCTTAGAATTTGATACGAGTATAACAAGTATAATCTCCTACGAGTAGCAATAGCAAACTCTCCTATTGGCATTAAGTGGGATACACGAGTTTATATTGAATTTTATCTCGTTCGTAGACACGATCTAGAACTCCTCCTAGACTACATGCACACATACGTACATTGCTATGTGCATACGATGCACATTTTCCAAAACAAATGATAGCATACGATGTATCACTATTCCTTCACTACTCGATAAACCACGTACAAACGTATGACGAAGCTTCAGCAGATCTTCACTGAATATCATGTCGCTTTCCCTACAATTATAATTTGGTCACGTTTCACTCTTCTTCGTTCATCAGCGTCTACGTGATGGTCGTTAATTTCTCGGATCGGTAGAAAAATGACATACAGTCTTACGATGATGCGAGCGTGACTTCGTACTGATTCTGCAATCGGTAGTCTGGCTCGAGCTTGTACGACGGGTAGAAAAATGACGTAGTCGCGTACGATGATCCGAGCGTGACTTTGATCATGAAAATTCTCACAACGGTCTCGTGTGATAAAAGCCATCTTAATTTTTATAACAAACATTCCTGCTTCGACTTACAGATTTATTCCACCACTAAATAACTGTCCTACTATCTGGACAATTACTACAAATAAAAAATTATTATTAAGAGCCAAGGGTAGTCACGTGACTTTTTCGGCCACTGACTTGAGATCGTTAAGACGTGATATTATGTTGAAAATTTCGTTTGAAACGTTCGAAAAATAAATTGAAGAATATTTCAAAACAATTTTGGACCAACTCGCTCAGCATCTGAGAAAATAATCGAAGACATTGTTGTTGTAAATGGAGAGTTGATTAATAATGCAAAGGGGTAGGAATATTGTGTGCTCAAGTTTGTCTGCTGCGTGGATTTAATAGTGTGTTCCAGCATCTCGCACACGAGAGCGACTCGAAGAGCGTAAACCTGGCATTATTTCATGCGTGTGTCACAAACAGAGCCGGTTTGCAGATGTGTGGCGGGATGACTAAGAACCACGGTCGATTTCGCGTGCAAAAGGCACGTATATTGACTGCGTGCTTTCAGACGTGGCGCCTGCGTCGTCACAACCCTCCTCCGTGTGATACCATTCCGTTTTTTCCCTTGGAAAACAATCCTCCCGGTAATCCGAACCTGTTAACCACCAAGCTTGAACCATGACAGCTGGGTCGCGCAGTGGGACAAGTTCCAGGTGGAGAGCAAATAAGATGTAATTTTACGTTGTTTGTGCGACGTCCGAATACTTTTTTAAAACTTCAAACTGAATAAATAATTCAACGAAATAAAATTAAAAATTGAATTACATATAAAAATTAAACCAAATAAAGAACAATTAAATGAAGGATTGTTTCGTTTACGTACACGTCGACAATGACAATTTGTGATGTAATAAATAGTCAGAATCTCCTAAAATTTTACTATATTAATTCAATACAGAACTATCTAAAATAAATTTTAATATGAAAATCCTATTTATTAAAAATTTTTTCACACTAATTCAATACAAAACTATCTAAAATAAATTTTAATATAAAAATTCTATTCTCCTAAAATTTTACTATATTAATTCAATACAAAACTATCTAAAATAAATTTTAATATGAAAATCCTATTTATTTAAAATTTTTTCACACTAATTCAATACAAAACTATCTAAAATAAATTTTAATATAAAAATTCTATTCTCCTAAAATTTTACTATATTAATTCAATACAAAACTATCTAAAATAAATTTTAATATGAAAATCCTATTTATTTAAAATTTTTTCACACTAATTCAATACAAAACTATCTAAAATAAATTTTAATATGAAAATCCTATTTATTTAAAGTTTTTCTATATTAACCCAATACAAAATTATCTAAAATAAATTTTAATATGAAAATCCTATTTATTTAAAATTTTTTCACACTAATTCAATACAAAACTACCTAATAAATAACACACAACGAAATGTACATACAATTATACAATGATAAACTATAATGTAACTGCCACGTAACAAGTGAATATGTACAGTGGCTCCCATAAATGATCAAACGCACTCGAAATCGGAATAATTTAAGGTCTTTATTTTTAGTATTTATACTAAAAATTTATATTTTTGTACTAACTCTAGTTTCAGTCAAAAACTCACGTTTGATCCACTTTCGAGAAAGTCAGTCAGTTCTACTTCTAAGTCAGAATGTGTGTGTCTGTGTGTGCAGTTCACGGTGTATCTCGATGAATGGTTATTACTATGATCTGAATACCAAACACAGTGTAAATAATTAATAACTTCCGTTGACCGGAGGTAGATGAGAAGTTAGATGAAGCGTTTTTAAAGCGGATACCAAATGGACACAGGCGCCAACATTCTGGCTTTCCGGGAAAGTCGTAAAAAATTTTCAAAGAGACGAAAAGGAGACACTTTATGATCTGTTCCGTGAAGCGGAAGGTCCTCTTTGTGACCCTGGAACAGCAGATTAGGATAAGTGCCACAAATATCTGCCTGTTTATCTTAAAATCGTTCCGTAAAGTTTAGGAGACGCGTTTTTCGTAATTTTTAGCTCGATCTTTATGCAAACACTCATTTTCATAAATTATTTAACCCGTAGAAGACCGAGACTTTTCTATTGAAAACTTGAATTCCCTTTAAGAACAATTAATATACAGGCTGTCCCAAAGATGTTGCATTTTCTCGAAAAGAGTGAGGTCGTTCGAAATAACTCTTCTACTTTGTGAAAGGTTTTAAAATGAATTTCTGCGTTAATATATTCATTGTATAAAATTTTGATAGGGAACTGTAAAATCCAAGAAAGTTGGACGACAATATCATACATTTGTCTGTTTTCAATTTTTATTGCATTAAACAACTTACGTTGATTTTATGGAATTTTTGAGGCTCCCAGTTTTGGCAGTCAAAGTGTAAAACGAACTGTGAATTGTCTTGGGAAAAGGAGCGTTGCGATTAACTATTAAACAATTGTAATTACTTGGACTACTTTGACAGTAGTTTGTGCAGAATTATGCGGAAATCCCGTTCATTTCTGAAACGAATTTATGTAACGAAACTGAAGTGGCATTTAATTCGATGCGAGTCACGCGGGACCGTTAACGCGGAATGGAACGATGGATTTAAAGAGTAATAAATCATAACGATAAAAATCACAAAATGTAACAGTATCCCGTTTATCTAGGGTCATGGAATAGTAACGATAAGGCAACCGCTGGCGTCAAGGGGTGAAACTTTCGTGGAAGCTTCCCTGACTACCTCTGTCCTTCTTTGATCAAAATGGTGCACTGGATCGTAGAAGACAATCTCTTATCCGAATTAATTAAAAGGAACGTTGTTCAAGTGATTCAACAGCGATCGTCTGTTCTGTGATTTCCTGGCTCTCTGCTTACTTGACATTAATTGTGCATAATCAATACTCGCAATATTAGTTCTAACATTTTGACTAGCGTATTACCCGTATACGAGTGACAAAATTATTCATCCATATTGAAAAATTAATTTTTCAACGATTAATCGAATATACTAAAATGCGATTTGCGATATATAAGAATTTGTGTCGCGTATACATGGAAAATCTGAATGAATTAATCTTTTTAACTTTTAATTAAATTAATATTTTAATATTCGAGTAATTTTTCAACGATTAATCGAACATACTAAAATGCGATTTGCGATATATAAGAATTTGTGTCGCGTATACATGGAAAATCTAAATGAATTAATCTTTTTAACTTTTAATTAAAAGAATATTTTAATATTCGATTCATTTTTCAAGGATTAATCGAATATACTAAAATACGAGTTTGTTCGTGTCATTATTAACCCTTAAGTAAACTATTAGGGCCCTCGCTGGACCCCTCAAATGATAATAATTATTTAACTATTAATAATGTAATTATTTTATCTATTTTAACTATTTCGCGATTTAATCATTGTTAATAATTGTTCGATTTTCTAGGACAGCGAACGGCGACAGAAATTTCTTATTTCATTAGCAGGCAGCAATTCATCATTTGGACTGATGATTCGCGTATAAGCTGCTAATAAATCTCCTAACACCCACACAAAGCGCGGACATTCAATCATTCGTGACTAATATTGTAGTTTTGGTTATAAATCTACAATTCAAAACGTTTCGGTACGATCATTCAACATTAGTTACAACGATTAATTGTAGGCAACGTTATCGCATCGAAAATACATTTGTGATTCATAATCTGTAGAAAATATCATGTCTGATGAATATAAAATGTTTCTAAAATTTTTATTCGTACACGATGTACTCAAAATCGTGTTGCAGCCCAAGAGTTTTACTTAAACAATAAATATTTTAGTTACAAAAGATTTTCAATGCTCCACACTCCGCCAAATTCTATTTGAGATATTTCATCGAAACGACCGAGAGCCACTCGCAAGTTTTAATTAACCGTGATTAAACTGAACTTTCGAGTTTTCTTGTGTTCGTTTGCCAAACTGCTTGATCGACGTCCAACTTTCTCCATTAAAAATAAACTTTTCTCATAATTGGACTGAACACCGCCGAAAGACAAACATTTCAACAAGTTCGGAGAAACAAATGTGAATTAAAGCAACAAATACGATAACATCGCGAGAAAACATATTAATCATTTGTAAAAGTGAAACTATTTTTAGTTTATCAACCTGTCGCGTGTGCACACAAGTTCTCGTTACTTAGGGCGTTCCCTCGTGGAGATAATTAACCTAATGAAGGCAAACAATTCAAAACATTGTCGCGTCTCATAAAATTTTTAACGAGCAGTACTACTTAACAGTACAAAAGTCTGAAAAAGTTCATATTAGTACCCACTTTCGAACATCCTGAATTCAGAATAATTTGTTGAAATATTTCACATTTCAATGCGTAAATTTTCTAAACATTTTCAAGGGTCAAATAAATAAATAACTGTTCTGGTATCACAGCTTTCGCGTTATAATTTCTCATTTTATGTTTCCCGCAGTAGTAAAATTAGTATTACGCTACGATACAAAGGTCTTGGAGTATCGCGACCGGGCGAATTTATTACGTACAAATTATGATAACATTAGATTTACGAGGTGCCCTATCGTTTTATCGCGGCCTGTATTTTTCAGCTTCGCTCGCCTCGGAACGAACGAGGGCTTTTCTGAGCATAACTGCACGGTTCGTGGGGACGGATATAGCAATCCTCGTCAAAACAGTGGCCGCGCGAAACAGTAGCGCTTTTCGGTGTCCAGGTGTCTTAATTCAGAAGCGACGACTCGGTCTCGACCCTTTTTTCGGCCACTCAAGTAAGAGCGCTTCAGGTAAATGGCCGACACAGGTAGACGGCTTAATTGAGGCGCCGGCAACTAAAGTTTCGCGTTTTGAGTAGCCTCGGCAAACAATTTAGCACGCATTCATGCGAAAGGTATCGTTTACGGAAGTCAAAAGGGAGGATAGGCGTTTCTGCCACCCGCAATAAATATTTTTGTAACCGCCGGATTAACCCTTTGCAAAAAATCTATGGAAAATGGTGTACAGCATGTTAAACAA
>CM052138.1:15711416-15734774 GCA_028454255.1 Halictus ligatus | reverse complement strand
CTCTTCCCCTCTCCCTTCCTCCCTCTCTCCCTCTTCGGCGGGGGATGAGAGTCGTGTACGAGCTGGTACGGCGTTTACGTGACGAGTATACCATCCTCCAACACGTGTCGTATCTCAACGGGCTGGCGGAATCGATGTAAACTTTACGCCGGCACCCACCATGCAAAGATCAATCGTAAAAGACGAAGCGTACCGGCCATCCGACCCGAACAAAGTGACATTTATGACCGAAATAAGTGCCGCGACGTTCGAACTCGGCCAACTTGAGAACTGCGGACGGCAACTTGCCCGCTATCTTATCGTTCCCAAGCTGTAAAATAGTGTCTTAACCCAGGGACCGTTTATACGGTAGCAGAGTTTGGGTATTGGCTTCGCCGCGGAGCTCGTAGCGATTCTAAGGTGGCCGGCAGCCATTTGGCCTTGACTGGCACGCTGTGCCACGCTGCGCCGTTTTTCCTAGACATTTTACCTCTTAAAGAAGTAAGTAATCAATTAGAAATGCGATTTCTACAATACAATTTAGACAAACTAAAAATTGCTGTATCATTATTCAAAATATTTTTTACATTATTAAATTTGTTTGTATTTGATAAATTGCCCGCGAACTTCTGCAACGAACTTGCATCGTCGTTCTTAACCATTTAGTCCAGAATGACGTGTCGGAGACGTGGTAAGTCTACCGGTCCAAACATAAACAAATCGTATTATAGACGTGAACGTGGCGAGATGCAAAGAGTGAAACACTCATGACGAATTAAAATGGTAAAAGGTGGAAGTCTGTGGACCACGTCGGTAAAGTAGAAAACATTTCAGGACCGTGAACTGTATTTATAGTAGATTTGTAATGAGATATGTAGATTGGAAATATTGTGAAATGGAGAATGTAAAGTGGAAAATTGGTTTGCGGGTTCCCGAGACGGGAGACTAATTGTCGTGCAACTAGAAAACAAGGAGCGGAGAATTGATTTGTAGGTTCCTTGGATGGAACGAACGCTAAATATCTCGAACTGAAGAGAATCTCTCTGCGGCAGCCATCTTGTGACGTCATACTTGCTTCGGGAAGCGAGCTTTCTGCCGAATATTACAAATTGCTCCACGATCAGGTAGAAATTCGAAATTTGGGCTCCACACAGACTTAGATTGGACTTTTAGGAAACACAATCGACCACTTCCAGACTGCTCATTGCAATATTGAAGCGGCAGTTTGCTACAGCGCCATTACATCTCAGAATACAAATGACTGATCTCGTGATGACAATGGTTCGAGTACGTGGAACGTCGAACAACTGTTAAATAAATTAGCGTAGTGTCGAATAGGTGATAAAAAGGGAACTGTATTCAGCATGAAGAGGGTATCGTAAATGTTATTTATCGACGGATCAGTACCGAAGGCGTTGAGATGATCCTAGGATATCGTAAACGTTATTTATTGGCGGATCGGTACCGAAGGCGTTAAGATGATCCTAATTCGAGTTACAGCGGCGAAGTCTACATGTAGATTACGCGTTTAAAAGATCAAGTCGATCGAGTTAGTAGTTTCTGCGAAAGACTTAGCACAATGTAGAAGAATGACAACGCACGAAAGACGCGTTTCAAACTTTCATAAACGATTCTAGACGTATAGCCGGCACTTACTATATCTACGGCACTTACTGTAATCTGCCGTTCCCGAGCCATAAAGAGGACTTTCCTCTTCATAAAACAGGCCATAAAGTGCCTTCCTTCTTTTCTTCTCTGCAAAGAAATTCCTGCGGCTTCGACGGTGTCGGAGAAGCAATCAGGAGAAGCAATTGCTTGTTTATCATCCGCCATTTTTGTTCCTTTGTTACCCTCACTATTTTTATATCCTCCGTGTCCGCAGCATTCCTACAATATTTAAAAAATATTTGCGACAAACTCGTGCGAATACAGAGTTTCGTTGGTCTTAATCGAGATTAGGTGATTCTGATTCAGAGTTTCGCTGACCCATGGTAGCCTAATTTGGGCCAATTTTATATGTTTCAGTATATAGAGATAGATAAGAAGTGTCAATAAAAATTAGCCAGTAGAAGAGAAATTTAGTAAGTGTAGCTTCGAAATAATACCATCTATTAAATTTCAAAAAACATTTATGAACGTGAAAAATTAATTGAAAAAAGATCTTCATCGGTGCAAATGAGGAAACCGGTTTCCTAAATTGGCTTTCTTAATGATAATTCAAACAAATGTTTAATGTTTGATATTGTACAGAAACCTAAATCCAACATAACCTCTCAAAATTGTAACTGCAAATTGTAGATGAATAAGTAAGCTTTATGATGAGATAATAAGTATTGTAATTACTTACGTTTAGATGAATTAACTATCTCAAATGCCTAGCCGATAAATGTCGCAGAGCTATCCCCACTGTACACCCCGTGTGTTCCTCTAAAGTTACAATTACAATGACTGATGATAAAACTAATTCATGAAAAGTGCTCGCATCGTGTCTATTTAAATAATTTGTAAATAATAAATTATTAAAATTGTTTGCCACGTTTGTACGTATCGACCCAATAAAATGAAACCAAATTAATACCCGACAATGAGCGCCTTACTTACAGAGGCTTGATAATTAATGGAAAAGATCCTCCGAGTTTGTTGTTGAACTTTCGAGCCTCTATAATCAGTTCAACGAGTTTCCTACGGGAAAAGTTTGAAATTTGATTAATACTTGAAAGGAACTTCGTAACGGATAAAGTAACAATCTCCAGTCATTTATAAAACTGTCGTAAACGTTGACCATACTTCAGTGTTATCTCTCCGTTGTTTGCACGCGTAATAATTTTTATTCATGGGCTACTAATTTTAATTTCAATGATTCACACAGACTGAATAATTTTTACTTGACGGGCATGTATAATATTTATAATTCTCGTTGCTGATTGAACATTCTTCACAAGGATTGGAGCAATCTAAACATTTGTTAGAAAAGTATTCAACGAGTGATCGCATAATATTTTATTATTCGAAAAATTGTTTTATAAAAGTGGTATAGTTGCCTTATAGGTGTTTATAATTTTCGAAGTTTCGATTCACTGTAAGTAACAGTGAACTTTCTATTTACAATAATAAACTCTATACCGTCACACGTTCAATCTGGCTATTTTCTAGTAATTTTTTCATTTTCTAGTAATTAAAGAACACTTACACTTTTAAAGTGTAAATTTTAATTGTGAAAGTATTATTTTCTGTATCAAAAAACAAAACCAAGGGGTTTTATTAACGAGTGAACGTATATTTTTCTAATTTCGCGAACCGTCCTGTAGTGATTTTTCGGAAAAATGGCGTACGATTCGAACGGTTTGCATTTCACTCGATTAGTTTGATCAAGTATTAAGTAGGAGGAGAACTCTCGCGAGTGATTTGAGTAAAACCTTAATGTGTTTACTCGGGGAGGGTTGAGAGTGGTTGAAAAGGGCCTGACTCATTCTAGGAATTACTTTACTTTACGTGGCAGACGGATTGATTTTCGATTGTCTGGACGCTACGTCTGATTGCGTGCACGCAACTTTGCATGTCACTCTTGGACTTACTCTTATAGTTTGTCTCGGATTACTATGCCAGTCGTGCTCATAATTAATATGCCCGCAGTCTCGTGATGTATGTACGTACATCGTTACCAACCTACACCTGCAAAACAATAGACTATTATACAAATAATACCGCCGCAGAATCTAATTGTAAAGGGACATTATAAATTTAATCAACAACTCAGATGCCCCATTAGAAAGTGCACAAAAATATTGCTAGCAATTATGGCAGACGATCTAAAACTTTTATCCGATCAAATCTGTATCAATAAAATTCCATGGCTTTCCGAGGCACCATTTTGTTTCAACGTCTATGTATTTACGTACAATCTTAGTAAATTAATTATCGTTCTGACAAACTTTCTTTCTTTTCAATTCACTATTAATTCGATTATTGTTCTTACAATACGCGTACGTAAACTTTCTATCGAGCATCCTCACAAAGTGTGTAACATTTTCGTTGGATCGAGAAGCGCACGAAAGATCACTATACTGCGGATTTGATGCATTTATGACAAAAATGAGTGGATCTTTACGAACTCTATATTCGTCGAGCAAGGATTAATGAAAAACGCGTGTGGCAAGGATGAATTTTTATTACTATTATCGTCGTTATTTTTATTTTGACAGCCGAGGGTTTCCTCGGGCATTGAAACGAAAATTATGCTAGCCTCCTAAGCGTGTTTATGCGTGTCGGACGACAGGGCGTGGCCACAGCCGGCGCACCCCTGTGGACTTTTTCTCGCAGCTCGATCTGTTATTTCAATCTTTTTTATCTTTCGTAGTATCTTCCGCCTCCGAGGCTCGCTCCCTTCGACCTTCATCAATTTCAATATGAATAGGGATTATGCTAACTGCAGGAAGAAAATTTGTTGAAACCATTATACTTATTCACGATATGCTCTTAAATAATACTATGCGCATAGATTCCAATAAATTTTCTTTTCCTAAACAAATAGTCCGAGGAGAAAAATGGAGAATTTTTTAACATTCTCAAAGCAATGAAAAACACGGATGTTATAAAAGATGTCCCAAAAATGTGCATCCTTGTGATTCTCGAAGTCGCTCGAAGTAATTTTTTCTCCTTTGCGAAAACGTTTTCCACGGCTTTGTTAACGAGTTCGTTAACGAAAAACACTTCCGAGCATTTTTATTTTGCACAAAAATCGAGGTACCAAATCTGTGGTGAAAGTTTCGGGGTAAAAATATCTCTATTTCATTTTGTTTTATTATCTCTGTAAAATTTTTCCAGGCGAACGTTCCGTAAATCCTTCTATCCGTTAGCTTTTATATCGCGCAGATGACTATGGTATTTCCAATGGGATACCGCATGGCGATAGTTACGTGATATTTCCATATTGCCACGTCATGCGTCAGACGGGTGCTTTCGTTTTAGCCTTTTTTTCGGAAAAGGTTACGTATGATCCCGCAGCCACCGTTACATTTATTGCGTTATATATTTTTGAACGTTCGCTCATGTCTTTTCAAACGATCAGGATTTTTAAGACCGTTTCGAGTATGCTCTTGATTAACAATAGACTTACGGAGCACTAAAAGTGACCATTCTACATTGGTTCACAAAAATAAGAAAAATAGGTTTGTCTAAGAAATTAACGAATTCAACAATGTATAATATGTTGACCTTCAAATGACCTACGGAGGAATTATTCCATGACCTCGAAATGTCGGAAAATATAACCTCGAGGAAAGAAGTCCCCTTATCACAATAATGTCCCCTTTTAGTAAAAAGGGGAAATTTAATAAAATAAATAAAACCATATTAAATAAATTTAATAAAATCACAATAATTTTCCCATTGTTTGTATTATTCAAAACAACAGAGATATTTCCAGTGAAAGTTTTACCCGACTCCTGACATTTTCAATTTTCGTTCTAGGCACAGTCAAAAAAGTTGAAAATCGTGACATTCCCTTTTTTCTTCGCAGTTCTTAATAATTTTTCTCGAACAATCGCCTAATAAACTAATCCCGCTAAAATCTAACAAAAGCAAGAAAACAACTAAAGTCGTACGGTCGAATTAAACAAAAAAACCATTAGTTTCAAAATGGTGTCCACTTAATTTTGTCTCCGAGGGTACGACTGTGAACTTTTACTGTTTCATAGGCGTCTCTCACGCTGCACAAGCTGTCGACAAGTGTCCGACAACTCGTACAAATGTCGACCGCGTCGCTCACCGCGTTGAACGCGAAAATTTAAACAAATGAGCAACAACCCCGCTCGACAATGAATGCTCGAGAATGGTCCCGTATCGCGGCCGTCTCGCATAAACATTTTTCATCGAGGCCGCGGCGGAATCGTAAATTTCATCCGAACGAATTTCCCTGCTCGTTTCCCCGTTCCTTTTTTTCCCCGGGCATTACCGATCGAAATTCGAAACGCTCGCTCGCCCCATTTTTGTTTTTTTTTCTCCTCCTCACCTTTGGTTTCTCTGCCCTGCAGCGGGCCGTTCGCGACGGCGCGCGATAAATTAACGGCTCGCGTTCTAACGAGCCGCGTGGATACTAATCGATACTTATCTTCCGTCGTGCCGGCGGAAATTTCTCATTTCATTCCGGAAACGCGGCTGCCGGACATTACCGCGCCCGGTACAGTCCGCCGGGATGAATGGACGACAATAAATCTTGCATCGCGGTTTCGTTCCGATGCAATGGCGGCGGCCCACGCTGCTCCGGATCGGAGAAATAAGCGACATTCAGCCGATAAACAAACTTTCGATATCTAATCGACGAACGTTATCTCTTCGATCTCCGTGGACCTGGAGAATGAAACAATTGCGAATGAACAAATCGAAAATGAAAAACTGAAGAACAGCATTTTTCGACAGGTAAAATTGTTTCGCTTTAATGAGATATCCTGACGCTCCCATTTAATATTTTCTCTCGATTTTTCTTTCTAAATTGAAGAGCAGACTTTTGCGATGAAGAGTCTTGTTTTTTGATAGCACTTCGTGCACGTGTTCTATTATAGAAATAATGTTGAATATGGTAGGAGAAATTTGCGAAATTTTCTACATTGATAGAGCATATATTTATTTAATTCCACAGAATTCAACTTTAATAACAATTACAATATTTGCAGTACATCGTCTTTTATATAATCACACAAGAATTAGTTCCCCCCTCGTTCAACTTTAAAAATTATTGATATCTAATGTTGTCGATGTTCAGTCCGTCCATATATGTTTGTGTTTATGTTCATGTTACGCTACACAATGTTTATGATACGCTACACAGTCGACTGTCACAATATATTCGACGTGTTTATAGTATAACTTTTACTATTTCTTTTGCGATTCCGACCAATTCAAACATTTCTGAAAAATTTTGTACACCTCGTCTAATAAACTAACTCAACTTCTAACTTCTCGATAACATTCAAGTGATTTGATCTAATTTTGAAAAAGTTATTTTGCCTCAGATAGTGTAGACTCAATTTTGCTCGTCACTGTATACATTGTCGCAAGATGGACGTATTTCTCGATGACATTTTAAGTGAAACGGAATTTGTTAATTTAGAGGGTAAAAGCTGAAATGAATTTAGCATCGTCCCAGGATCTTTGTTCGGATGTAGCGTGTTTCTAATTGGAGGGTATCCTATTTCCAGATCGCAAATCGTTCTATTATCCGATTGGAGCTATTGTCGTCGGACTGTCAGCAACCCCCCACCCCCGAGGGGCGGGGGCGAGGGGTGGGGGCTGGTGTTATTGGACTTACGCCTAAACCACAAGTCCGTTCCTCTAGCCGTATCAGCCGGCCAAAGCGATTCACGTTTCGAGACGCGAAACGTGACCGAAGCAGACAACTAATTAACAATCCGGAGACCATTGAGTCAGCCCAGTCGACACGTATTTAACCGGACAGTTGACGCTCGATAAAACAGCACGAGCGATTGCCTTCGAAACGAACGACGCGGGCGTCCCTATTACACGCCAATACTGCAGCCCCTCCCGCAATTAGGTTTGCGGATATTTCTGCGGGCTTCCATTCTCGGCGACCGTTTGCCAAAGACCGGACTAATCGATTTATTATGGCCAAAAACGAAACAAATATGGCGTTTCCACTTCCGAACGCGGTCTGCGTTTTTACTTTGTGACCGGCATAAGCAAACGCAACTGTACTTCCGTACAGTCCTTTGATGGCGTATCGGTAACTCTGCTGCATACTTGCGTTTCTTTATTATTGCAAAACTCTGCCATTTCTTAATATTTTGTTTAGAACGGAGAACGAAGCTAAGGGTTCTGTTAACGTCCCGGTTAAAACTGGAATTTTTCACTTATCAATGGCTGCGATTCCTCGATATATGTCGGCAACGCCTGGGTGACAAATGTCGCGGAATCACCCGCCATCATTCACGTGCATATACTCGAAAAATGTGCTCGCAGTTCGAAAAATGCGTTCCCTTGAAAAGGGTGATTCCGCGACATTTGTCATTTGTCACTTGGCGACATATATAAGGTAGGCGACATAGGATCCATTTGACAATTTCGAGTGACCGACTTTAGTTTCGAAAATAAAGTTCAATGTATAAAAACAAATTATAAAACGTAAACAGGAAACATCGACCACGCTTGTAATTGTTTTCTTGATAAAATATATCTTACTTATTTACTAAATACTGTTCTCATGCGAAAATATCTCTGACCCTTGTCTTTTTAATACTCACATTTTCGTTGATTTTTAGGAAAGTGTGTGTACAGAAAATAAACCAAAATAAAATAAAAAGCAAAGTGGCAAATCACAGTCGAGGCTTCGTTTCTATGTTATTAACGATTCAACCTGATATTCAGTTTAAAATTGTTCACATCGGTGTAGATCTTCAGGATAGTCCATCCCCTTGAAGAACGTCACCTTGGACCCCTCTAAACGAGGGGTTAGGGTGACCCATTTGACAATTTCAAGTGACCGACTTTAGTTTCGAAAATAAAGTTCAATGTATAAAGACAAATTATAAAATGTAAACAGGAAACATCGACCACGTTCGTAATTGTTTTCTTAATCAAAATATATCTTACTTATTTACTAAATACTGTTCTCATGCGAAAATATCTCTGACCCTTGTCTTTTTAATACTCACATTTTGGTTGATTTTTGGGAAAGTGTGTGTACAGAAAATAAACCAAAATAAAATAAAAAGCAAAGTGGCAAATCACAGTCGGGGCTTCGTTTCTATGTTATTAACGATTCAACCTGATATTCAGTTTAAAATTGTTCACATCGGTGTAGATCTTCAGGATAGTCCATCCCCTTGAAGAACGTCACCCTGGACCCCTCTAAACGAGGGGTTAGAGTGCTGGAAGACAGCCGAGGACAACGGGAAATTATTTGTCGAATTCGTCTGTCGAATCTGCATTACGGTCATGGCTGACGATATCCGGCGTAGATTTTACGAAGCCGTTTCCGGTTACGCAAGAAGTTCCGTCGGCTGGCCAGCGGAAAACGGAACGTGTACAGAATGCAACGGCGCGCCACGTCGCGTCGCTTAGAATAAAACAACACGAACTCCCGAAGAAAATGGGCGTTCGATTCGGATGTTTCCGCGCAGACTGTTTCTTCTTTTCCCCTCGAGCGACTTGTAAACTCGTCCTCGCAATCGTTTTCGGACGCAATCGGAACGAACCGAGCCCGATCGGAATCGCTCCTTCATTTCGCTAATTTATCCGCGCCGCCGGCGATACTCCTCGGGGCGCGGGTTCGCACGGCCGACATCAATTAGGCGTTCCAGGACGCTTTCCAGCTTTCCTTTCGAATTAAATTCAATCGACGAGGGTGGGCCACGCAATACACAACGCAATTCAGGCAGGCATTTGGCCTTGACTGTCGCGCTGTTACGCTGTGCCATTTTCTTTTTTGGCATTTTACGTCAAACGTTACAAGTGACGTCAACGTCACAACTTTAAACGTCTTAAAGTTAGAATTAAGGACGGTGGAGTTTCCTTTACTGAACATTGAAAAGTCGCAAAATGAAGGAGGTCGCATAACCTCTAAAAACGAAACGAAAATATTGTATATCGGACGAAGTGTTCGGTTTCTGGAGTCGAAGTAATTTTTTAGGGAAAAGGTTGAAATATTTCCGGGCGTCTGCAGTACCAACGTAACGGAATGGTCCGCGAAATGGTCAAATTTGACACTAGAACAACCGAATCAGTTAAAATGACTTGTTCCTAATTTTCTCTTTTAGAAATATTGAGATTATAAATATGTTTTCGTGAGAAACAGATATACAGGCTGTCCCGGGTTTTACAAATGGAAATAAGTGGAAATAAGAAAAGAATGTTATTTGAAGTTTGCTCAGAAACGCTTCATTACAAAGTTCTAAACGAATAAAGTTAGAATTGATGACGGTGGATTTTCCTTTACTGAACATTGACTGAACAGGGTGTCCATTAAAATCTGGGACACCCTGTATAAACGAAACTGGTACCAAAACTAAAACAAATGTAATTTTGTTGTTATTATAAGGCAATGTGTGCCAGTCGCATTTGTGCTTGGTAAGACTGCGTAGATTGGCGATAAGGTAGAGTGACTAGGTTATCGACAAAAATGGGCGAAAAATGATTGTCTGCGAAATAAAGCGAAAAACGGATCTTACGTCTTAAATAAGTAAGTAATCAATTAAAAATGCATACCACCGTGTTTGTACGTGTCTTTGCTACGTCTGTATGGAGCCTTTTATTCGATACGAACACTAAATCTCTCGAAATTAAGGGCACCTCACAGGGGCAGCCATCTTGTGACGTCATACTTGCTTCGGGAAGCGAGCTTTCTGCCGAATATTACAAATTACTCCACGATCAGGTAGAAATTCGCAATTTCGGCTCCATACAGACGTAGATTTGACTTTTAAAAAACACAATTGACCACTTTTAAATTACTCATTGCAATATTGAAGCGGCAGTTTGTCTAGATTTTGACCCTTGTATACGTATACGGATTTCAAACCATACCCCTTAAATTACTCGTAAACGTCTCGTTGGGAAAACAAATTGTTGGTGGGAGGGAGGGGGGCGTGCCCGACACTTTACGGTGACATATAAAGTGGTATTGTGCTCCATTATAACGGACAAAACGCACGGTTGCTTGTAAAATTGTGTCCCCATTTCTGTAAGACCAGGTATTACACGGTAGCGGGACAAAATTGATCGAACGATCCCGTAAATTTTCAGAAAATAATCATCTAGGGAGACCTGCTCCGTGAATGAACTTAGCTCCTATTAAACGAAAACTATAGTATTTACGATGCCCTCTTCGCGATGAAATTTACACAGTAATTCGATTCTAAGATCATAAACGTCTCGCGAGAAAGGTCTTCTATATCTAAATCAATTTGATGGCGAATAAATTATTTAAAAAATTAGATCTCTTTAGCGAGACATCCTCGTGACAATTACTGCATAAACGACAGGTCCCTTATGCCGAAGGTAAAACAGGAATTCTCCTTTTACGAAACAAAAATCGGCTTACAGTTTCCAATGTCGTGCGATCAAGCTTCCAATTAAAAAAGATCATCCAAAGATATTAAAAAAATTCGCAGGTTTGTACGTGTTAAAAAACAAAAAACCTCGGAACCAGCGAAACGCCTGAAATCCCTCTTAATCTCGGCCGCGCCGCGTCATATATCATTTCGAACAAAATCCCCGACATCGATGTCAAAAAACCAAAAAAAAAAAAAAGAAAATGATGGATTCGCGGGGGAATGGCTTGGACAAGAAAAATGGAGTTGCTGAAAAAAAAAAATATATTTCTGTATAAATCTGATGACCACGGGGTTGGCACGGTTCCCCCGGCGGACAGTCGCGTATCCGGTTAAACGCAAAGGTAATTAGACTGGCGGAAACTCGGCTTAATTGAAGAGCAGGCGACAGCTAACTGGAAGACATCGCAGCGCCGTCCATTGTGCTCGGTCCGAAGCTCTCGGGAAGCTCTCGCGAGAACGTGCTCGGTGCCCTTTCACCCCTGGCCCTGCCCATTTGCTTCAACCTACTAACCGGCCTTCTCTTCCTGCTAACGGCCGTTAGTTCTAACCCTGTGACAAACTTCGCCGGACCCGGTTGGATATATGTGCCACGGTTAAACGGTAACTAATTGCCGAAATAGGAGTCGCATGGCCGCACGCTTGCCCTGCCCGCGATTAGGTGTGCGCCCCCGTCGGGACACCCTGATCTCGATGGTGATTTCATTTCGTTTAGCTTGCACGAGAGCGAGAACAACAGCACCAACGAGCTCTTATATAATTATTCGCAGACCTAGTCTCGTATAAAAGTCCCAACAACAATATACAGGGTGCCCCAAAAATGTCGCAACTCCTCGAAACCGGTGATTGCTTGGGTCATTCCAAGAAACTTTTTCCTTTGCGAAAATCTTCTCCGCGGCTTCTCTGAGGAGTTATTCGCGAAAAACGCGGACCAATCGCGGCACGGCTGTACCGGCCGGAGTCTGTCATGGCGGCGGGCCCAGCCGAGCGCGACGTCGGCATTGGTCGACCCGGAGTCCGTCCGCCGTAGCCGCGCCCCGATTGGTCCGCGTTTTTCGTTGATAACTCCTCGACGAAGCCGCGTAGAAGATTTTCGCAAAGGAAAAAGTTACTTGAAACGACTTCGGGAATCCGTTTCAAGGAATCGCGACATTTTTGGTACGTGTATACAGGCGCGGTGGAAAGTATTGAAGGAGGACAATGAAGAATACGCGGGGTTCAATTTATAAATATTCACAGCAGTGTAATTGTCGATACAAGCCAGGAGATCGTGCGAGCTATTGTAGAAGACGATGCTGAAGCTCGACGTCTTTTGTTAAAGCGGGAAGAATGGAGAGTTGGAGGAAAGGTAGATAGTGGGCGAAGATAATTCTGAGAAAGTTCCGAGGAGCAGTGAAACTATCGAAAAGAGGACCTGGTTTTTTTTTCTATTCGTGTCTTATCTCGCGACCGAAAGAAGCAATAGAAGAGACGGCAAGGACAGGAGCGGACCGGAAACCGTGTCAACGAGGTCAAGTGTCCAGCCGATCAGAGTGACCCTCGTTAAAAGACTTTAATTCGAGAAACTACGGCCTGCCGATACGGTGACGAGGACTGTGCACTATTGCGGTCGACCGAAGTGTCGATTTCGTACTATTTCTCAAAAGGGCAGCCCCGGGCAACTCGATACGTTCTCCGGTTTTCAATTATTGTCGCTCGTATCACGGCTGATCGGCCAGAGAAAGCCGATTAATAGGCTTCCATTTTTCGTCTTCTATTCTCGTCGGTAACGTGGACACTCTACCTTATCGCGAATCTACGGAATCTTGGCTTTTAATGCATACGATTATTGTAAAATGCATCCACGAGGAATTATCGAACAAATTTATTTTTAAAAAGAGGAGTGAAAAATTTGCCTTGCGTTACTGTCATTTTTATAAAGCACTGAAATAGTCACGTTTTGTGTTTCGCAAATGTGTTCAACGAAATGTACAAGTTCGAACAGAACTTTTGCAGAAGCGGACGGGTAACTGTTCATTTCGATCCCTGGTTTTAATTGGTTTCGAGCACTGTATGCGATCGAAAGGTTCATTGACTCGCATCGAAACCGTGGAAAAAAGGAGGGGGTTACTAGGATTGTCCCAAAAATACCTGTGCAGCGAATGACATTCCTGGATGTATTATATTCTTTAAATGGCAGTGCAACCGATGACGTGGTCGTCGTGTTCAACCGGTTTCGGGGGCAAAGAAAAGAGTCCGGGGAACAATGCCAGAGAAATCGTTCTTTCGGTTGATGCCCATACACGGTTTAACTTTAGTTTTGTTGAAGTTCCGTAGAAATAGCGTTATCGCGTTCCACCGTATGAAACCGGCGAGCCAGTTTCTGAAAGTTTTATAAAATCCCTCTCTCTTTCCGAAGTGAATTTAAACTTACTGCGAGTAGGCTCTGAATCTTTTGTATAAAATACAACAGGTTTCCCCTCTTTCTCGAATTTTTGTAAGTTACCGTATGTATAATCGAGTTTGGAGATTTGCTGTTCGACACACTTTGTTAGACAGTATTACGAAAGAAGGAAATTAAATATTAATGATGAATTTTAGTCAATTTTGTAAGGACACTTTGGGAAACACAAAAATCTCTCGAAATTATCACACTACTAAGTCAATTATCACACAACATTCAAGTCGACTTAGACTGCCATTTTTAGATAAGACAATATTGAAATTTAATGTTGTTATTTACGTCTCAATTTAGTAATAACTTTTGCAATTGAGTCGACTGTAATCGTCCGAATGAAGTAATTATCACTGGATAAATAATTCTGTTTACCCATTTCTTGTTTATTCCATAAAGTGAGTGCGCCATTGCTGGACAGAGGAATTACATGCAAAAGAAAAATGGTCTACCTGAATTGCAACAAACCGGAATGAAATAGAAATTTATTTTCTCTCTTGATATGTTTAACAGGTTGAGAATAGCAAAACAGAGTTTTTAAATTCTTCTAATGTTTTTACCGTTTGAATTCCTACCTATCTATTTTTAGTTTATTGCAAAATTTGCTGTAAACTAAAGCGTATTAAAAATGATCTAAAGCATGGTTCTTTAACTTTGACTTCATACAACTTTTATTGTAATATGTGCTTCAATGAAGAGGTTCGTCAAAAGATTTCCGACGAAAACATTTTTACAATTTCAGTAATTGTAAAAGAAAAAATTAGGAACCAGTCATTTTGACTGCTCCCGTCGTTCTGGTGTTGATACAATCTCGTACGCCCACTAGATGATAATAAATTCGGCTTTAAAATCGCCTACTTTTCTTAGATTTATATTCTCCACGCGTTTTTCCTTGAAATAGTGATTCATCAAAAATGGTGCTTCCGGTTCGGAAAGTAACGCTGGGAGTATGTTGGGTTACAGTAGCATGCAGATCCTGTTACAGGATGAAATGTAACACACTTCCCCGGGACTCGCTGCTGCCATTTTCCTTCTGCATCCTCCCCGGCAAACCATATTTTTCTCTCATAACTGTGCCACGAGAAAATGACTCATTCTTCTAGAATCTAGAGGAAAGGGGTACGAGTGTGGGAAACTCGGCTTTGAAGACATTTCAATCTTACTCCATTCTAGGAACGGATCGAATATGATGTTTGCAATGCATGCTCCCCCCACTCTTTTCCTCTTCAACTATAGTCATAGTCTATAAAATGCGAAAAGGCAATCTTCAATTTATCCTCTTCCATTTCTGTTCCGTTCTTCCTCTGATGTCGGACTGATCAAACGTCGAACTATCTTTAGATGCAGTAATGTCTCTCGGTCCAAGTGACAAAGATGTGCGTGATATTTTTGAAAAATTCATCCCCACCACCGGAAACGTGAAAAGAGGTTAGATACATCGAGGGACAATTCTAATTCAACGACAAACATTCTTTTTTACATATTCTTTTCTCGAAACTTTTGCCAACGTATTTGCTTGTTCAATCGACGAGTTTAATGGGAAGATTTTAATGTAAGATTTTAATGAAGTAAGAGTTTAATGGGAAGACGATTAACCCTTTGCACTCGAAGATATTTTACCCCCAAAAGGAAACGTTTCTTCCAACCTAGAATATTTTATATATTTGTTTTCATGTTGTACATACGAAAATGATGCAATTTATTCTTACAATACTGAAATGTTTAGAAATTTATCGAATACAAACAAATTTAATAATGCAAAACGTATTTTCTTAGCAAAATTCGAGTGCTAAGGATTAACAACAAAAAAGTTCTGTCACGTTTTCACGTTTTCGTTCTGCTTCAATATTCTTTTACTGTTTTATTCATAGACAGCGTTCTGATCCTCTTGGACTTGATCTGTTTCAGCAAAATTACCTTATGAAATTTGGATACCTGCCCCAGTCGGA
This sequence comes from Halictus ligatus, assembly GCA_028454255.1. Classification (NCBI taxonomy): domain Eukaryota; kingdom Metazoa; phylum Arthropoda; class Insecta; order Hymenoptera; family Halictidae; genus Halictus; species Halictus ligatus. The sequence continues at coordinate 15,719,349 of CM052138.1, read as the reverse complement.
TTTAGAGACCGGAAACCTTAGGACGGATGATCAGCTCAGGGACGCCATTAAAAATTTACAGGTGAGTGAAATGTTTCGTGGAATAGTTTTATACTTGAAGAGATCGGCAAACCGAGACGTGTGTCGAATACGAGACGCGGGACCCTTCGCCTGTTGTAAATTATATGTGCAAGGAATAAATCGTACACGGTGGGCGAAACTGTGGAGAGAATACGGTATTCGACGTCGCGTTCACAGTTTTTGACATCCATTTTCCTGGCCACACCCGATATGCATCTTTAACGGGGCCCCCGGCATGGCTTGAAATCCATATACGCACGCAACGGTCGAAATCTAAACAAACTGCCGCTTAAATATTGCAACGAGCGGTTTAGAAGTGGTCAATTGTGTTTCCAAAAAGTCCAATCTACGTCTGTATGGAGCCCAAATTGCGAATTTCTACCCGATCGTCGAGTAATTTGTAATATTCGGCAGAAAAAAGCAAGTACGGCGTCACAAGATGGCTGCCGCTTTAATATTGCAATGAGCAGTTTAGAAATGGTCAATTGTGTTTCCTAAAAGTCCAATCTAAGTCTGTATTTGCGAATTTCTACCTGATCGCGAAGTAATTTGTAATATTCGGCAGAAAACTCGCTTTCTGTAGCAAGTACGACGTCACAAGATGGCTGCCGCTGAGAGATTCTCTTAATTTGAAGATTTACGAGCTGCAATGCGAAAAGAATTAGGCGGTACTTCATCATTGTCCACATTGCACAAATTAGTATTCATTTGAATCGTGAACTGTACATTATGTTTTTATATGAAGGAATAGCAATGCGGTATGTATAACAGAAACGTTTGAACTCAAACAGCTAAAATAATAATTTAGTTGTTTTGTCAAAACGTCGTCCTTATAGTTTTTAGTGTAGACTCTTTTGTTTAAAGTGTCTTTATCTGACAATGTGGTCGCAGCTCCATCATATTTATTTCTTATTTAATTGTCCGAGTTAGTAATATACATTACACGTGTATGTTTGATTAAATATTTACGGCACATTGATGAACATATTTTCTTTATTTCACGTCACTTATCATTGGCTGTAAAGAAGAACATCCTGCTATCAACGCTGTTTAGTAAATATTTGCAGTACTGTAGTAATTAACAGGAAAGAACAATTCGGTAACCGTGCCGATGGAATGTTCATTTACAGAAATCGAATCGGATCGGTAGATCAAACGTCAAATAATCCGTTCGCCTGTGAAATGGCTAAATTGTGATTCTACGTAAAAAAAGAAAAAAAAACGTGGCGCTGCATCGAATACGAGATTAGACTACCGGAAACGTTTGAATGTGACTCTGTCGTTGAGTTTCCATTTCGTTTGGATGATCCTTTCGATCGATCCGTTGGGACAATGTAACTTTGACGGCCGGAAAAAAGCGGAAATGGCGGAAAAACGAGCACAAATACACAATCGGTGAAAAAGCGACGCATCGCTCGTTTGCCGAGAATTTACATGAAAATGGAGCTCGTTAGGAGCAAACGTGCATGGACGTTCAACGATAGTAATGCTTTCTCTAACCTCCCTAACGAATTCGCATCAAAATGGAGTCTCGGGAAGGGTCCTCTAATTTGGAGGCGCGTTTTCAAAGAAATCTTTGAACGTCGCTGAACATACAGTAATCAAACGTCTCGAAAAGTATAAACTACACAAAAATATTTGCTTCGAATGAAAGTTGTTTCTTTCGCTTTTTCGTTCACATATATATTTGCAATTACAAGTCCTTCGAAGGTCCCAATACAATTTTTTAATTTAAGTTTGTATATCGTGACCTTTACTTCTTTCTTCGCAATTGCGACCAATAACGATTTAAAAAAAAAATTGATTTACACATTAGCTAGTAAACTAATCCTTCTAGGATCTAGCAGAAAAGTTCAAGTCGTTTGGTTCACATTAAATAAATTATACGTTTTTAAACATAATAATAAATAACAATATCAGTAGTACAGTGTTTGCTCCATATATGTCCCAAATGCCTAGCCGATAAAAGTATAGTATCTCCTGGCCGATATATGCTCCTGGTTAGACCCGTGTTTTGGACAAATATCGAGTGAACACTGTATTTATTTATAATGGTCGTTCAACTCGGTGAAAAATGATAGATGGGATTAAAAACAGTGACCAGCAATAAAGTAAATTATAAAGTACATTTTATAATTGTAGACCACTTTTTTAATTAGAGATTTGGAGGCGTTCCTGCGACTGGTAACATCGATGACGCTACAGTAGAATTAATGAAACTTCCCCGATGTGGACTTCCGGATGAACCGGATCCTCGGTACACAAGAATGAGGCACAAACGTTACACAATCCATGGACAGCAGTGGCAGCATCGAAATTTGACGTGGAGGTGAGTTAAGCTTCCATAGTTTTACCGCTTTGTGTTAATAATACAGCAACATTCGTTAACACGTTTCTGACTACTTAGAAACAACGTGTAAATGTGTTAATTGTAGTTTTGTAAATTAGAAATGTGTCTCGTTAAACCTGTTGCACATTCAACACGCAAGTTGAAATTAGATAGCAGTTCCTAGTATGAAATTTATCACTTAAGATAAGCGATTACGTACTCCAAGTAGGTTCAAAAAAGCAATGTCGTAGAAGCATATCTCTAGAACTATGCGATTAAAATTTTTGCATAATAAAACTACTACTATAATAATATAAACGTGGTCATCTGACTACTTCCATATAAAATCAGCAATATTAAATTTCTGGAACCTTTGAAAAATCAATTTTGCAGTAAAAAATTCGGAAAAAATTCACAGTCGTGCATCCTATCAAGTAGCATGTTCCTGAATTTTTTCATAATTTTTAGTCGTGCAGGAGGAACAGGAGAATTGATTCATTGAAAGCAAGTTCGCCCTTAGCTACCCTTGTGCTAGAAGTACCGACTTGAAACTTCCCCCAGATGGCTTTCATTGAGGGCTCCATCGAATAGTATGAAAAAAGATCAATTTGCTTTGACTCCCTTATTCTGCTACACCCTTTACGGAATTTTTGTCTCGGTATTGGCCTATTTTTGTCGGTAAGGTGGTCACTCTACCTTATCACGAATCTACGAAGTCTCGAAACCATGTATGTATGCAAGGGTCAAAATCTAGACAAACTGCCGTGTCAATATTGCAATGAGCAGTTTAGAAGTGGTCAATAGTGTTTCCTAAAAGCCCAATCTACTTCTGTATGGAGCCCGAATTGCGAATTTCTTAATTTTAAGACGTAAAATGTCTAGAAAAAGACGCACAGCGTGACAGTCAAGGCCAAATGCCTGCCGACCCCCTTAATTTGCTCTATTTCTTCTGTGCTGCGCAATCAAAAATTACGAAAAAATTCGTGAACATTCTGCCCAATGGCACGCATGACCGTGAATTTTTTCGAAATTTTTTACTGCGACGTCGATTTCCAAAAAATTCCGGAAACTTAAGGGCGCCGGAAACGAAAACAATTCCGTTCTGTAACACCTCCGAGGGTGCATCGAGAACCCGGGCGTTCCTCGCAGATGATTAAATACGCTTGTTCCGCTGCGCCCATCGTCCCCAATCACCGGCTAAATGCAGCGTCGCGTTCCAAATGCAACGGCGACCTCCGCCAAGACGCAAGAAAACCGGCAAAAATGTCCGAGTCGTTAGCCTGCCAAGGTTTCAGCCAATAGTCAACCGAGCTCTTTCCGATTTCTATCGGGTACAAAAGACGGAGGACAGAGGACGCAACTGGGCACGGCGGAGAGCTGGCAGTTTCCGCTCACGTCGCGTCGCGAATCAGCCCGATTATCATGGTTGGCTGTCCGCACGGTCCGTAACTGCATCATCCCCGAATGAGACGCAGAAAGGTGGACCTCCAAATGCCAAGTAAACGGATCGGCGAGCCTGGATTCGCCATTGGCCGGCGACCAACAATGTCAATGACATTTCCGAGCAGTTAGCGCCGCGTTCGCAGAGCATTTTATCCGGCTCGCCTTTCCCCGTTCTCCACGCAACGACTGGCAATTAGCAAAGCAGACGTCCTGTTTCTTGGACAGGTAACTGCCACGCGTACACCCCCGGATTATCAGCTCTTGGAACGACTAACGCTGACGCGGCGACGGGCTCTCGACGATGAATGCGCCTCTTGCCTACCCTTAATGAAAGTTCATTAGCAGGGCATACGATGGGTAAAAAGTTTTACTCGCCGGTCGCAGACTTAATGCTCCTCCCGCCGGCTAACGTGCAAACGTTTCCGAAGCGAAACGCTTGTCGTTGATAGATAGATCGCGAAGGAAACAATTGTTGGTACGGTAGCTAAGACTTTCCAATTGGACCCCTCCCAAGTTTCTAGCGCCTGTCTGTTCTACTCGCTCGCAACGTGCTGAATACGAATGCGAGTCTCGGGTTTGGTGGCCATTAACAACAAGACCCTTGCAATAAACTTTCTTACCAGGATGTTAGAAACTAGGTGTTTCTGGTCCAAAGGTTCTGGGGTAAGTGCCGTGGGGTTCATCACAGTCCTCTTACCAAAAACCATAGCCTTCCCCACTCCGTGGCCAGATCTTTCAAGGACAAAGAGTCCCTTGTCTTTGGCAATACCTTTTCTAAACATTCTCACCTTCGATAAACAGTCGATGCTTAGACAATCGATAGCAGTGAGACCCAAATCGGTCATCTGCTATCGCGTCGCCTGCCGCCAGAACTGTTTAGCTTCACGGGTCACAGACAGTATGAAGCCCTGCCATAAATCTGTCAAGGAATAAACATCCCTTCGGTCATTCCCACAAAAACCTATAGTTAAAAATGCGTTGACGCTAACAAGGACATTGAATTTTCTGCGTCAGTGTCGCCAGATCGAGAAATACAATGTGCCCCCTCTGTCTGATGACCAGAGTAACACGTGAAGCGTTGCGCATGCGCGACTGGGATTCACGTGACGTCACGTGACCAGTCTACGGTCTTATAGGGGGACGTTGGAGTGTGTGGTGGAATGGGATAATAAAGTAAAGTTCAGTCCTCACGTATGAGTAAATCTGTTACACCCGAATTTACGCGACCCACCCCCACTCTGCCGCTTATAGCTGTGCACACTTATGGGACCTATGACTGAGCTTTGAGCGGTCCGATTGAAACTCGATACGTGCCGTGCAACGGTATCTCACTCACACGTATCCCCTTCAGCCGAGTTCGCAGAAGCTACCTCCCACTTAAGCGTCCGCATTCGGTCCCGACTGTGGACGCTTAATTGTGCACTAATGTAGCGCCTCGAAATTAGCCGAGGCTTATCTCTCGGTCGACAAGGAAGGAGAATGTCTGCTTCCTACTAGAGAGAAGAGACGCACTTCAAAGAGGTGCCGCGAACGTGAAAGGTAATCATGCGACAAAGGGAACTTCAGTCATTTTTGTCTCGCCTTCTCAAACGTAGTAACAGTGGATTGTTGACATTTTTCTGGTTGAAATGAGTCCAAACACGACGTAAATCAGTTTTGCAGACTTAATGTGAAGATAAAAATTTTATTGTTGGGAAAGCTGTTGACGAATGTAGGTTAGGAACTTGCTGGAGGAAAAACTGGTTTACTTTAGAGTACGATGTGGGGCCTTTCTAAAATTTTAAGTATATAATTCAAAACTGAAAAACCGAAATATTCCAAAGAGGTGACAGAAACTTCATGTTTGCAATGGAGTAGCGAAAATTGATGAATATAAATTTTCAGGGTTATAGGTTAGACGTACTCTTACTCGACTTGGAAAATACAAATAACCTTTATCGATTTCACTTTGGAAGCTTCGTCACATGACTAATTGATGTCATAAGGCAAGGGGTTTGGAAAAGATCGTGTGACTCATTCGCTAAGAAGGGTCGCAAGTTTGCCTGTGCCCGATTTTGGTGGAACCACTGATTACACTATAGTGTGTGCACTGTAGTGTACAGTGCCTGTGGACTTGAGGAATAGCTGAAATAATGGATACGTATTTTGTCAGCTGCGGTAACTCTAGAACTGAGGGTCGAAACCGCCCTTCGAAGTTCGATGACACAGTGCCAACTCACAATCAGAAATGATTGGAGATAGGGAAACACGAGTCCAATGATGAATTTCTTTCCAAACCATTTCGAAAGAAACGTTTGCGTTGACCAAAAATTTTCACCAAGATTTCTGCTAGAAGTTCATTGGGATTTACTTCAAGGTGAAAAGTTTAACCCGTGCGAATGTGGAATTTTGATAAATCTTACGAAACAATTAAAATGTAAGTAAAATAAATTGAGTAGAGTTTAACGCGACAACGAATGATAATCATAGGGAGATCTAAATGTTTGATGTTTCTGACCGTCAAAACTTTTTCGTTGTTAAATGGAACGGTGAACGGTAAGCGGATAATTGAATTTATTCTGTGAGCGAGGAAGACGCAGAGGAAGTATTCATTTGCCATACTAATTGGACGGTAAACAGTTTCGCAGGAAATATTCAGGCTCGCAGCAACTGAAAGTGGCACGCGATAACGCGGATGAATCTGTATATCCGATTAGGCGACAAAAGAGGCGATAGAAAAACTTAATTGAGGGGGGAGCAACCCGGGCGCAATTAATTTCATTATCTCCGGCCAGTCGGTATTGCCGGGATATAAGGAAAGTCAAGGCTGCGAACCTTTCTGGGGCTGAATCGGTTGAATGAAGGAATAAAGAGGATATCCGATAAAAGGAGAGAAGCCACGCCAGTAGAAATTCATTCGCCATTGTACGTTTATCGAAGTCTGCAGACGACAAATTAAATATTGGATCAATTAATAGTTTTTGCAAGGGAATATGAAATGTTCTGTGTGACTGTGGAATTTATCTCTCAATTCAACTGCAGTTTTATGTATTAATCTTTAGGTCCACTTACAGACAATCTCTTACTTCTTACATTAATCGTATTTATCCACAAACTAATAACAATCACATCTTGGTCAATTATACATTTGTGTTAACCAATTTTGTCTACTCAATTCTTGTCATAAATCCATAAAATCCATTTATCTATCTACGACTAGAATGTGTGCATTTATAATAAAAATTAATGCTTTTGTATTACTTTCCACACTCACTACGATTATTAAGAAAAGGTATAGTCTATGTACATTCTGTACATCGCAGGTGGAAAAAGATCATTTTCATTTCGCATAAAAATTCGCGCAGTACATTTATGACTGACTGTATCGAAACTATTTGTGTGTCCAAGAAAAATAGTTAACATAATAAGAAAAATTGCCATCTCGAATGAGTTATGGTTTGAATGAAATCGCGTATCGGCGGGAAAAGTCGAGACCCGTCGATACAGTAGTTCCCTATTATCGCAGTAAATTACCTGTCGTCGGTACATCTGCGATACCGATCACGTCCGGGCGATGTTTCGTGGCGCCCCCTGAAAATGCGCGTCGCATAATCTCAAACCGGGGGGAATCCCGCGAATATTTAACGGCCATTAGCGCCTCCGAGAGTCTCGTATAACAGGAATTCGCTACGGTCTCCCGGAAAATGCAAATGAACGCGGCATTAAACGGTTTCTGCGTGTCGCGCGGCCGACGAATAAATTCGTATTCGTTTCCGCGACGATAACCGCGGCTCGGGATAAATAATACGGGGTTCGTTAGTATTTAGCCGTTCTAATTAGCAGGCGCAAGGGGTGCGAGGCCGTCGTACGCCTTAATTGCACGCCTTAACGACCGGGCTCACCCGCACGGTATGTCGCACGAAAATTTCGTGGTAATTTCGTCGGGATGACGGTCCCCGAGAATTTAAGGCCCTCCCGGCGATGGGAATCGGAACAGTTAATCAAGCTCTGTCAATAAAATAACGCTGTGAAATGATTAGTACGGTCGGGCGCGTCTGCGAACGCCGCCTCGATCGATATAGAGGAACGCTGCGGATTAAAAGTTTGCCGATGCGTCTGTTC